>JAQGAF010003480.1:0-17448 GCA_034687865.1 Kryphioiulus occultus
GTGATTTGGTTCAGAACCCCCCCCCCCCCCCGAAATAAAATCCTGCGTACGGCACTGGTTAACGAGGTTATTTATGTTTTATTTTAGTGATAATTAATAGCGCGTCTTTTTTATTAGATATTTAGTAGACAAGAACACAATTTTTCGAGAAAGCTATTAGATGTTATGATTTGAACATAAACGAAACGTCTCAAACATATACTTAATGGCTTTTTCTTCGAGCCTAGCCACTTTAGTTTTGCCCGATGTCAGTGTCCTCTCGTGCTAATATTAGATAGGCGAATATAAACATGTCATTTCCATATGCTTCAGAAGATAACGCACCCCGCTATTCAAATCCATACTATTTTTAATAACTGCTATACATGAATTCGAAAAGAAAAGGAAATCAATCAAAATTTGAGAAAAGTCGTATGGAACAACCTTCACCTTGATCAAGATCAGGATTATGAGAGGGTGGGTGTGAATGAAACAAACAGTAGTACCCAATTCAGCTTTCAATTGCTGAAAACATTTTATTATACAGAGTAGATCGAAAGTACTTCCAATCTGCTTCCAATTATTTCCATATCAGATTGTAATAAACCAAAAGCCTATAAACCGCCATGTTCTGACAAATTATCCCTTACAAATGGTGCTCGTCTGGCATTATTTGAAAAGATGACTCGAGATCGATGGCGGCCAGAAGCAGATAAGAGCTCTCATTCAGGGGACATCGAATCTTAATTAAAGAATTAAATCACTGTCAATTAGAGAGACGGTTTGAGTCATTAAGCATGATGAAAACCTGTCGATCCTAAGCCGGTTATACTTTTCAGCCCGGCATAAAGGCGAAAAAACGATGGAATTAACAAGCTTCATTATGTTCACGATGCACTACACACTACGTAAAAAATGAAATCATTCACTAAAAACCATCGCCACATCGGTTAATCTCATCAATGTTGGCCCCCTGACAAAAAAGTTAAAGGGGATATAACGAGCAGGCAGGCGTATCAGGATGACGAGCCGAAATTACAGCAAAATCATCAAAAGCACTTGTCTTGAACAAGAATACTTGCTTTATTTGTTGTGAACTTGATCAAATAGCCCAAACTGCCAAAATTGCTTACTGCAGATTGAAGACATTTTGTTTGTTGATGGCCAATAATCTTTAGAATTTAGTCATTGCTATCTTTAAAGTTGGCCACAAAGTTGGAAAAACGAATTATTGCTAATATTTCAGAGATCCCCAGAAATGTAATGCTCAACTTCCCTGACTTTTCCAGCCTTTAAAACAAGTTTCCCCGACAACCCTGAACCCCGAAAATGCAAAATTATACATTAACGCACGCCAATATAATGTCTTGCCTATTTTACTGACACAGCTACATGAACATTACATAGGAGATATTGTTGAACGAAAATTTCATATAACAGGGTGTCTACCAGATTTGGTATTGCAAATTCCATGACTTTTCAGTGGCATTTTCATGACTTCAAAAATTGCTCAATGCCTATATGGGGCTAATCAAAGTTTTTTGGCAATCACCAAATACTGATTTTCAGAAACGTCCTTAATCACAGGATGGCTAAACAACACCAATGGCGAATTTTTTTGGTTGTAAAATTGGATGACAAATGGAGAATTTTAACACAAATTTTTTTTTTGGTTGTAAAATTGGATGACAAATGGAGAATTTAAACACAAATTTTTATTTTGTGAAAAAAATCAAAGACAAAAATGCCATGAACCTAATGTAAATTTCATGACATGAATATCATTTTATGAGTTTTCCATATGACGTCCATGACCGGTAGACACCCTGTATAATATGGCAATAGCAAATTTTGATTAGTTTTTTACAGTTCTGGGGTAAACCTGTATTATGCATACAGTAGTCAACCAACCTTACATTTTCAAACGTTTTACTAAAAGCAATAAGTAAGTTCTATGCTAGCAAAAGAAGGAGAAAAAAACATTTCCTGCTGTGGATTCATGTATATCATTTTGCAGGACTGGACACAGATTAAGCATATTTATTGCCATAGATGCAGCAACGTCAAAGTGATGGAAACTGGGAAAATGAAAACAATCTTTCATGACATTTCCTATGCAAAACTGCGTTGTCAGGGCAGTAATAATAAGCGTACTCCGAGGTCAAATGTGATGCTTCCACTGAGATTGAAACAAAAGTGAATAAATTGCCATTCTATATAATGTACATGTACTTTATAGGGAATCCACTTTCGGCAGGCGTTTAAAAGCTCCTGATAAACCACTCCTCAATCCCGTTATTAATACAAATCACTTTAGCGCCAAGTCTTCTCGCGAGATTGCCTCTTAGAAAATTCTGCTGCTGGCAAAATGACTGAATTAAATCGCTGATTAAATTAATAGCTCGAACGCCCCTCTTGGAGCTGAAGACGCCATGAAAGTCAATGCCGTCATGAATATATACCGAACGGAAATTAGGTGACATTAATTCGTTAATATAACCAATGGGAAGAACGCAATTTAGGAAAAAGCCCCGCAGATACATCACTCGACTGTATAAGTTTTTTTTCCCCAGTAAAACTTTCCCAAAGTAATGTATAGGATTCGCCATTTTCAGCCAATTTCTGCAGAAATTCGCCTATCAATAATTATTAGCTGGTGAAAGCGAAGAGAGAGTCATTGTTTGACATTGACTAACTCCTTCGGGCGTGTATCTACGGAATTGACTTTTATTTAAAATGATGATAAATATAGGCACCCCCATCGCCAAGATGAATCCAGAAGGAAAGTGCGATTTGTCATTTGCTATTAAATTTGCGCAAAACGAGAAGACGGGGCTATAATTTGCCTGACAGCTCCCGTCCGAAGTAATTAAAATTTAGCTGACTCGCTAATGCCGACTTTTTGTTTTTCGATAACGAATTCGAGCAAATTAATGGCGAACGGAAAATCTGATTAACTCGAACGTCTATATCTGGTGCACGAAGCTTTATCAAACTCAAAAGTTTCCCTCCTCACGTTAACTTAATTATCAGCTTTTAATCCACATTGCTTAGTTGCTAATGAATTTTGGATGTTGATCACTGCGAAAGTACAAAAGTCGAGCTTGGAAAATCCATTTAATTGAAATGAATCGCTGCTTGCCGTGTTCTAATTAAGCGCAGTTCGAACAGGTTCCTTTGTTTTTTCTTCTTTCATCATTTTGGACAAAGATGGACTGGCTATTCTGAAGTACCAAAAAACTCGGAAAGTGTAACCTCAAAGACATAATACAGGGTTCCCACTCAAATTCTTAAGCCGCTTTTCCTGTCATTACCTGACTTCCCTGATTTCCCTGACATTTTACATGATATTTTTAAAATAGGAAAAATGATAGGTTTTTATCCAACATTTTTGTAAAAGATGATGACTAATCAATTGGCTGATGCAAACTATCTCAATTTCCCTGACATTTTCACGATTTCCTTAACATTATCTAACACTTTTCTATTTTGCTGACCTTCCCTGACTTTCCAGAAAGTGGGAATCCTGTAATGTCATGTTCCTGCACTAATTGAATATTAAAATTTATCGATATTTCTTTCGTTAGAAAAAAGCCGTGGCAAACGCGTGTCACATCGCAGCTTTCTCCTTGAAGTCTTGAAAACATGGTTTAACATGCAAACTTTATTACTTTCAATAAGCAACGTTATAAGTAATGAAATTTCCTGTTTTAGTTCACAGTACGCGTAGTTCATTCAAAGGGTAAATTTCAAAGCTAGTCTGTCATCTTAAATGATTCTAACAACAACAGGAAACAGTCAATTTAAATTAATGAGCGGACCTTAAGGG
Source organism: Kryphioiulus occultus (assembly GCA_034687865.1). Taxonomy (NCBI): domain Eukaryota; kingdom Metazoa; phylum Arthropoda; class Diplopoda; order Julida; family Julidae; genus Kryphioiulus; species Kryphioiulus occultus. The sequence continues at coordinate 3,809 of JAQGAF010003480.1, forward strand.
TATCATGAGGTTTATAAATGATTTTATGTTTCCAGTGTCTGGTTCAAGAACCTGGCATTGGAAAAAATGCTTATCAAACAAGTAGATTTATAAGAAAAGTGCCAGATTTCGCATTTTCGATTCAGAGAGAGTATTTTGCTACACATGGCTGTGATTTTCTATATACAATGAATTCATGTACAAAAACAGGAATATTCCTCTTGAAAAACTCAGCTGTAATTAAGCATTTTAAAGGAAAATGTTCTGAGTGACAAGTGAACTTTCCATGACTAGAATTCCTCGACATGCAGCAGGATTTCAGTTATCTACAAGAATATTAATATCAAATTTGCCAAAACGGATGTTACGATGCAGTAGCAAATGGTGGCCAGTTAGTTTGCTGCCTTAATAGACAGTGATGGATGCTGCTTTTGAGAGACCAGTACTTAATTAGCCATGTTTCCTTTTAAAATTCTTCATATGTCAACACACAACATTCTTTAGCGAAACACGATTAGATATCATCCACCCCAAAAAACTGCGCTTTCGCCTAAAAATGTTTACGACTAAAACCTACTAGATCCTGTACCTCCAAAGGCAAGCCAAATTCCGAAGCAGATATTTATTTCGCTGATTTAACTTACGAATCGCTGTTTAAAAGTTAATGTTGTGACAGGCTTTTCAGCATGAACTTGGGGGATTTTTACCTTAATAAATCCACGAATATCTTATGTTTTATCTATGTTTTCATCCCATCCAATCAAACGAACTACATGTACTTCTAGAAATTCCATTAGGGATACCGCAGGTTTACTAACAGAAAATCCCCTAACTTTCTCAGTATTTTCCAGGTTAAAATATTATTTTCCCTTTAGTTTTATCATCGACCAATATAAAGTAAAATGCACATTCCCTTTAATATATATAATGTTTTAATCAATATAGAAATTAACTATTACGACAATTACTGCATTTGAATAATAACATTAAAGTACTAATTCATTTTTTTAACTTGGATTTTTAATTAAAGAGTACTTATATGTTCGGAATTTATTTTAATTTGGCAAATTTTGATATTATCATAATGAAGTTAATTAGAAGGAACCAATATGCCATATTGGGATTTTCTTTCACATCACATGCCATAATCGTTGTATGAAATACCTTCTGGATTGAAATTACAATTAACTTAGGAAATCCCCTGACTTTTTGAATTTTTTTGAAAATTTGCACGACTTTCCCAAGTTTCCCAGTCAGTTACAAATCCCTGTACTTTTCCAGGTTTCCCAGGATTCCCAAGAACTGTGAGAACCCTGTTTCTTGAGCATTATTCAGATTTAAAAGGCGATTTTTAACACAAGTTTAAACAGAATTTAGTATGAAAACAATACAGAAAGTTACGTCATGTGCAGTACACCGCAACCGCCTGGTGTAATTGAATTAATGTGGACCACAAAACGTCACGTCACAGGGTTCCCATATATACAATAAACCCAATTTTAATATTTCTTCCATCATGTTTTCATGTGCTGCTGTCGTCATGGCCAAGGAAAGAAGAAGAGAAAAAAGTTGACTTCTTCGATTCTTATTTAATTTGGTTTATATAAACTCTTTTACTTCCTTCGAGCTGTTTTTCATCATTCAAAAGCCGCCTTCGTCATCAGATATGCACTCGAGAGCTTAGGCTGAAAGCAGAAGAACTTGCCATGGCATATGGGGTCCCTTTCATGTCAGATATCTCATTATTACCATTTCTCGACGTTTCCATATATACCAGTTATATACCAAATTCTCATCTACTTCGAAAAAATACGTATTTGTCATGATTTGTGGTCTGGGTGATTCTCGTTATCCTTCCTGAGCTCAGCATTAAATTCTTGAGCGATGAACTATAAAGTCTCCGGCAAGAAAAAGAATAAGGCATGGCACAAAAACAACGCCATATTTTAGCAAGAACTTCTGAGACTCCATTCAATTCTACTTCCTCTTAACCAACCACGTTTGTTGCAATAAAAGAGAAAATTAATGGTGAAATTTTTCGCCTCAAAATACATTTAATGTTTCCATAATGACTTGGTGTCATTGGAGCATTGCCCATCGCAGTATGTTGCGGTTTGGGGGCGTTCAGGTATTGATGATATAATACTTGAACGTCCCCTTTCTATAATCGACAGAGCTGAAGATTCTCGTTTTCTTTTTCTAACTCAAGTTAGTTAATGACGAAATTGTTCGCTTCAAATTAGTCTTAATGCCTCCAGGAATGATTTGGTCCCATTGAAGCATTGCCCATCGCAGCATGTTGCGGTTGGGAGCGTTCATGTATTGATGACATAATACTTGAATGTTCTTTCTATAATCAACATAGCTGATGAGGTTGTTTACTTTTTCTAACTCAAGTAGTTTGCTAGTTAGTTGTTCTGCAATTAGAAGAATAAAAATGTCAGCTATACATACATGCATAACGTGAAAACTAGCGATAAATGACTTCCATGGTCCTGGTGCCTGTGACACGAATCTTGAGGTTTATTTTTTCATCATTAGCTCTTATCATCAAGGGCTATATAATTAATCCTTCTTCGTATAAACAGTTGATCAATACAAGCATGCGGTCTGATAATTATACATAATAGGCCACTTGTAATTAGTGCAGAATGGGTGCCATTAGATGTGACCGCCATCATAAGTTTTAATATTTGATATCAATTAGCGGTCTGGGACAGAAAATATCCGATAACATCATTCACTGTACTATAAATACCATCGTTTGGCGCCAAGGAATGTTTACAAAAGCCTGGCTTGCTGGCTCACTATGTTTCAGGAAAAAGGCTGGTAATTATTAAATGAGATTAAGAAGCCTATGTGTGTGGGTCTATGCAAAATGCAGTTTCCAACAGATCTCATGCATAAAACAGCACTGACTGCAAACGCCATAAAAAGTCAACATTGTCTAAAGCGGAAGACGCCGTGGTAATATTAATTACATATTAAATAATCACATAGTCGTGAGCATTACTTACGAGTTGCGGTGCATTTCTTTAAGTTCAGTAATGTTAAATTTATATGGAAGGGTAACAAAGTCTTCGATAAAAAAAAACCGAAAATTTGCATGTGGAAAGGCAGACTGGAAAAAATAAAAAACTGCATAAAAATCCCCCAAGCAATTAAATTCTCTTGTTTTCAGCGGATTTTTCAATCGTTTATGCCATTGTGCGGTTCAATCTACCATTTCATAAAACACTAATTAAGTGCTTCATTAAATAGTAATTGAACAGGGAAATTCGAAAAGAGGGTGCAGGCGATTAAATAAATTTATGGATACTATAATGGCTGGCTTGTTAAGAACGGTCCCAAAAGTCTCACAAGGAAATTTCATTTTTACATATTCTGCATTACAAGCATCCTATACAGGGTTCCCAGTCAAATTCTCAAGACGATTTCCCAGACATTCCCAGATAACTTTTCAGTCATCTCCCTTACATGTACATGACATTTTCTTTTCAAAATAAGAAAAATAATGGATTTTACCCCACATTTTTATAACAGATGATGGCTAATCAATTAACTGATCCAAACTATCTTAATTTCCCTAAAATTCCCCGACACTTTTCCATTTCCCTGACATTCCCGGATTTTTCCTGACTTTCCAGAAAACGGAAACCAGTCCTTCAACGGGCGACATAATTTACTTACAAATAAAACATCACAGCAAACAAATTGCTGCATACAGATGAATGAAAAATGCATTTGAAAATATTACTCATAACTTGTCTTTCATTTTGATGTGCACAGGGAATTTCATCTGAAACACGACAGAACTCGTCAAGATCTTGCCCCGTGTCACATCCAGCACGTACCCCCTCCAATATATCGATCTTCAATTTCCCTGACATTTCCCAGAAGGGTTTTCCATTTCAACCATCTGTACGGTTGAATCATTTTCTTACAGGAAATATGACAGAAAGATAGCTGGGCTAACGTTTCTATACGAAGTTTAGAGCTTACTAATATCCCATTTTCCCTAATTCTTTTACGGGGTTTCCAGGGAATAAACAAAATTCTGAGACAATTTAGGCTTTCCAGGATCACGGAGATTCTGTTTTACAATATCAAACTTGCTCACGCAGAAACAGATGGGCTTTATTTTGGAAATCTCTCCATGGCCTCGTCTATTTCCAGCTTAACTGTACATTCCCAGGGACTTAGAAGATGCACTATTAAAATTCAGAGTGCATCGATATAGTTTCAGATTCCTCGCAGAATTATGAAACATATAAATAAACAACCTATAAATAAATATCCGTCTATGAGCATCGCATGAAGGCTTTGATTAAAATTACTGAAATACAGCCAACTGGCAGAAAAATTGCATGTTTTTTCACCATCCCCTGGCAGACGTCTAATTTTTTTCTGTACATATGCGAGGCTGCGCTTCTTTTCAGCATCCTTTGATGCATCTGATTCATCAATAATACAACCCCAAAAAATCCAGAAAAGAAACAGATTTAATTCATTTCTAGGTAATGATTGCGTGTTTTTAATAAAAGGCAATACTGTCATATGAGATCAGATTTCAATATGAAGATTAAATTACGCTGCTTAACGCTCGACATGATGAAAAATGCTTAATAAATGTTCATTACACAACGTTGCTTGCTTTAATATACGATTTGGTAAAAAATGCACTTCGTCTTTCTTAGTCGTTATAATCGGACTTTTGTGAATGCAGTTTATTATTGCCGCCAAAAAGGATAAAGAGGAGAAAATCCTTAATCTGAAGATATACGTGTACATACATTTAAATTTTATATCTGCCGCAAAGACTTTCTTTGACGAAATTTGACTATCTTTAAACGTGTCTTTAAAGACTACAGCACAATAGCTGCAACTCTAATAAGAAACCATGAAAGAGGTTAGTTGCCAAGGCACTCGTCTAAGGTTGCTTCACCAACTTTAAAAAAGAACTAGTTGTACATGTACAAGTTAACTAGCACCAGACTCTACAGAATAGATAGCAAGGATCCAGCTTCAACCAATGGCAAGTGATTGTCTGCAGGAAAATGGAAGCTTTGCACTTATAGTGCACGCATTGTTCACACAAGAAATAGTAATTTGCATACACTTCATTATCGAAATGAAAGTACCTGTGTTCTTTGATCTTGCTCGAAATCACGAAAAAAAGGTTAGCTTAAGACGAACAATTTGAAATCGAAAAAGAATTGCTGTGATCCACGGACATGTAACTCATTGCAAAAACTATTTTTTTGTATATTTGGGAAACTTGCTTTTAATATTAGTTTGTTTGGCATTTTAACACATACACAGCATTTATGCATATACAGATGCATCCAAATGCGTGGTGACAGGGTAGAACAGACCAATTTCAACGTTCCACGTTATTGCATCACAGAAACAAATAAAAAGTAAACATCAAATTTATTAATAAGGATTCAAAATTGCAAAACCTCCATTTACTATAAGACATACTTTAAGAATAGCTACCATCAACATTGTTTTGTTTTAAAGCTCATGCAGACACACATGCACATTTACATGTACGTCGAGTTTTTTTACATTTAATTGGTTAACAGTCGCATAAAACAATAACGCATTAAATGCACTTAATAGCTTCGTTTCCCACAATGTAAGCCAAAACTTTCTGAACACTGCAGTACACCATAATGGTTTTTATTCTAGTCGAAGGTATAAAAACGGCTATAATTGCCAACTTAGAACACCAAGGCCACTAATTATACACTCCCACTCTAATTAAATCTTTTTTCGTATAGGGAAAAGTACACATTATGGGCTATAAGCTTCATAAATATTATCTTTACGGATGTAGCGTATACAAGCTGCAGCCCACCCCATTTAGATAAAAAGGGTTTAAGCTGCAGCAGCAACGATCACGTTTTAATACGGAGGAGGTCGTTATTAGATCATCCGCAATATAATTAACCATCAAAGGCCACTACCGTTTCATGGTCTATAGCAATGTTTCATTAACTTCTTTGTAACCTATTTTAGCAATAACAGCAACTGTGGCATACCACACTCGATGGCCCATTCCACACGCGCCTACACATTCCGGTTTTTGCTAAGAGTTATGGGCAATTTTTTAGGCAGTCTTTAGAAGACGCCCTAAAGAACGGCCAGTTTAAGATGCTTGACTAGCTCTTAATACGCTGGCGTGCATTTTAATTTTAATTAAAAGCCAGCAGCGGCTGCCTAGTAAAACAGATATATTCTTAAGGCACGATTATATAATCTCGAACAAAAAACAAATAGCAACTGCATTTTAATTAAGGTACACAATTAGCCCCTCTAAAAGCAGCAATAGTGGTTTCCTGAAGGGTAAAGGGAAGCTGAAATTAAAATACAGGAAGATAATTGCTTCCGGAAAAAAATGCACATCCAACTCATTACCTGTCTACAGCAGACACGGGCTTGAGCGTGAATATTGTTTGAACAGCGTTAATTTAACGTTATATACAAAAAAAAAGAATTAATTGAATAAAAATGTAGAGTTAAGTGTATGTCAACGGCTTTTACGCTATTCGGGTGCTGAAAACCCTTCGACGTTTTTCACAATTACATTATATTCTTGCAGTAAGAACATCAAAGATAAACGCCCAGCTCTCAACATTTTTTTTTCAGTTCACTAGTAATTTAAAAAAAAAACACATTTGACATTAGGGCATTTTCTAAAACGATGTCATCACTTTTTTTTCAAGTAAACTCACTATAAGATACAACATTTTATTCAATTGTTCTAAAAACAACAATCCGACCCTGGCTGAGTTTATCAACAAAAAGCATGTATGCTATACGGAGTATCCTGAACATGTATATTTTCATTGCAATTATTTATTGAAAAAACAGGCATTGCAGACTTAACCCAAAACGTGTTGAGCTGAATTTGATTATTCCCAAGCGAATTCGTGAAAACATGGTGAATATGCTTGGGTAATCTTTTTCTGGCGCATATTAATTGCACATGGCGCAATAAAACCATTAGAATATACCAACGACACATTTGGGGATATATGTCATAATTTGAACTAGCAGAACCAATGCTATTTTTTTGAAATTCAATCTTGTAATTTATGGGCAACACATGCTATGCAAGTAACGTAGTCTAAACAAGGCTGCTGAAGTAGGGCTAGTTTGTCTTTCTTTTTCAACTCCCTTATCATAGAATGTCACTGTGAAAAACGCCAATATCAATGATCAGTTAATGAGCGACCATTGAAGAAATTGGATCAGTTTTAGCAAGTATTAATAGTTTAAGCAAAATAGCTAGCATTTTATCCCGAAAATCCTTACTTATGCTTTGACTTTAAATGTTTAATCGAATCCGTGCTTTAGGGGTTCGCTAGATCAAGGCGGCCATCTTGAAGCCACCGAACTAATGTTAGTTAAAGGACGTTGGCAACAGTCATTATGTAATACAGTCGTGTGATGACGCTGCCGTGCCTCTAGCAAGTAATTAGTCATTTCATGCGTAAAAACTTTCCATTATTCCGTGCTTTATACACGATAAAAGTGGTTAGATCTAACATTAGTACAATACAAACGCACATTAATTTAAAAACGCGCTGTTACCAGTGGCTGTTACAAGCAATTACGCCATAGAGATATATCTAGACGCAGCGTACTAGCATGAATGAAAAGCGATTTAGCTTAATAATTTATGAAAATTGGGTTTATTCCCCCGCAGTTTTCCACCATAAAATCCACCGAGCTTTGTGCCAAAGAAGGAAATGCCCTCCCGATTCTATAAATTATTGTTATTAAAATTACCTATATAATGTTTTTTGATGAAGGTTCTCTTAAACCGAAGCTCTGTACTAAACGTTCGTGACCATAAAAACACTAGCAATATCACACGAACTCAGCTTTGATAGCGCCATGTCACGAAGGTAAAAATTCAGACAAAAAGGCTAACAACGTGAAATTTGAGCTGAACACGATTCTAAAGCAAATCCCATAGGAACCCATTAGAATTTGGAGGAAAAAACAAGCTGGTACGTTCCTCAACACCATATAGCCAGCACAGCGTTCCCACTCAAATCCTCAAGTCGAATTCCCTAACATTTCCTGCCAACTTTTCAGTCATTTCCTTGACATTTTAAATAAAAAAATTTAAAGTAAGAAAAATAATGGATTGTATCGCATTTTTTTTTATAAAAGATGATTAATTAATTGGCTGACGCAAACTATCTCGATCTCCTTGACACTGACATTTTCATGAATTTTCCAGAATTCCCTGACATTTCCAGACACTTTCCCTTCCCTGACGTTCCCTGATTTTCCAGAAAGTGGGAACCCTGCAGCAGTGGTGCAATAAAACAGTGGGGATGTCAAAGTCCAGGTGATCCCATCGGTTTTCAACATCCACCATACTTTACACAATTAATGTACTTTCAGCAAACATATCTTAAACATGCGCCTATAATTGACTTGAGTCAAGTTCTGAAGATGCAAGCTTATTCCAGGGTGTCTGGTCGAATCTTGAATCAAATTTCCCTATATTTCCCAGGTTTAATCCTGTAGTGGCCCCTCTTCTTGGCTTCAAGATTCTTGATTTTTGAAAGCCTTCTTACCAAAACATTTCCAGACATAAGAATTTCTCTGATGTTTCCAGGTCACATCAATTTCCCTGATTAATTCAGGTTTCTCCAGACGGCTAGAAACCCAGAGAAACTTAGTTTTGCATTACAAAAACATGAGTGGAAAGGAAAACCCAAATAACGATTAAACCATTGAAAATGATGGCACGACCCTCTGCAGGGCAAACAAATGGCTTAAGAAAACACTTAAGACTGCAAATTGCAATCATGCACTTAAATAGAAGCACTGATACGACGTGGCTTCGCTCGATCGTTTTTCATAATTAATATCGTGAATTACGAGCGCAATTACCATTCAGAATAACACGCATTAATATAAATAGTATACGTATGAATATTTATATGTACGTGCGAGCAGACTCGAAAAAAGGGTATAGCCAGAAAAAAAACGAATAATGATGGCGAGTTAAGACAAAGTTTTCACGTTGCGCATCCACCGTATAGTAATTTATGGGAAAAGATAAAACGCAGAAAACGTTTCTGTAGAAAATTCGGAATTAATGCGCTCAAGCTGTTAAATAAAGACGCCAATGTTTATCTCGGGAGGAGCAGATATATTGGCGAGGCATCTCCATCGCAATTGAAATGTAAACGAAATCCTTCAAAAGAAATTAATAGCGCATTTGCATGCATGCGAAGCACACAACCGCATTACAATAATAATATAACTAGGCTTTGATGCGAAAGTCCCATTATTATGAGGTGGGTGGAATATACGATCCTAAATACAGTATAGGTGTGGAAAACTAGGGGAATATACTGAGAGTCTGTTTTAACTATAAAGGGAATGAATCTATTAGAACCGAGCACTCTCGCACGTAAATATGCAATATATCATGTTAGCACAGTTTTCGAAAGTCCAGTCAACCCCCTTTGGAGAACGCAAGAAAATTTAAGACAAACTTTCTAAGGCAACAATGAGAAAGCAAATACACTTTCTGACCATTTCCCTCACGTTAATTTTACAGTATATGCGGGAATAAAAATAGCATAAATTGGTGGTAACTCGTGTTTAAATCGCTCGTGGTTTTGGCGCAAACCAAAGCACGATTCAAAGTCGATTATACCGTGGTGACACGGTTCTGCTATTAACTCTCAAAGAAAGCCAGGCTGCCTTACTCTGAAACTTTTCTTAATCCAGGGCTAGGGCCATTGGGAAATTCGATTTGCTGATCAATTTTTTGATAGTTACGTGCACCATTACCAGCGTTCAGGAGAATCAAAAGTGGAGAAAACCATTAATAAAAAACGTAAGTAGAGAAAATTCAAATAGCTGGAATTTTGCCCCCAGCAGGCATTCAAATTGCTGCTGAATCAATACCCATGCATTTACGGACGTAAAATATTACGTGTCACTTTTATGTCGACTGAATAAATGCCTCTATCGAGTTACATTCGCAGATAACAGTGTTATGAATGCATTATATATGCAACGTATAATCTGCGACACGCAGAAAGATGAGCAAATGTCAACTTTGTACATAGTGCCAAAGCAGACATTTCTGTTTCCTTTAGGAAATTTTGAACGTACGACATTGCTGCGAAAACAAGATCATTCGTCACTTCTCCATTTGCATACGCACGTCGTACGTGGCCCGAATATCGTATATTTATATTTATATTATTGAGATGAAGTCAAGCGGCACCGGCGGGCAAACAAACTCCGTAATATGTTTAAAGGGAAAATGCAAAACGACTATCCAACGAACAATGTACACGTACCATACGGTGCAGGTACTTTGAGCAACTATGGCATGGAGTGAGTGATGCAAGGCTGTAGAGGTCCTCAAAAGCTGATGTGAATTTACATGTAGTCCCCTGTTATTCCATCCATGATGAAAGACTTTTGAAAAAATCTAAGTGCAAAACAGTGTGCTCGTGACCTAAGTTTGTTAAAAACTGAAATTTGCAAAAAGTGCATTCCGCTGAATTCATGATAAGCGGGTTCCCCCGAAATGACATTTTTAACTTTCCTGACTTTTACCTGACTTCTCCAGGTTTAAAACAAATTTCACCGACCACCTTGACCACTGAAAGAGCAAAGATATTGCATATGCCAGCAGGAAATAGAACAAATTTTCATGGGAACAGCAAATATAGATTAGTTTTTAAATTTGATAATTTCATCATGCATTTTTCGCAAATTTTTTATTTTGTGTTAACCAATAATTATCTATGTACATTGTAAAATGCCTTATTGGCTCGTTGAATGTCGTTGACTTCTCCAGGCTTTTTTCAAATTCCTTGAAGTTTCCAGGTTTTCCAGGCCTAGGTGAACCGTGGATAAGAAATACGTTGAAAAATGACCGTCCTTTCTTTCATAAACGCTCAACTAATTTCTATGCTTGGTGCTAGCTTAATAATTACATATTTGTGAGCACATCAACGAATTGTCCTGTTTGCATTAAAATCTCGCATCTTACACTTTAACAAACTAACAATTACAATGATTACAGTCTATAAGACCCTGTAAACTTACAGTACACTATACACAGTATGAGTATATGAGTAAGTGGGCTTCTCCTAACGGCTCGCAGACTGACAATGCTTGCTTCATTAAGGCAGCCAAATCAATTTTTAGATTAGTTTAGGTAAATGTAGGCTTCGATCGGTTAGGGTAGGTTAGGGTAAACCCCCCCAAAAAAAGAAAATCTGCAAAAACAAACACACAAAAATTGTGACAACTACATTTTAGAAAAGGTGCCATTGGGTAGAAACATTTTTGCACATCTTTTGCGGACATTTGGAGCAAGGCATATGCTGTAGTATACGCATTATTTTTATTTTTTGAAAGCAATGCTACTAAACGTACTATACGTCCACAATTGCAAGGCACTAAATGCCTTGCAGTTCATGCACCCAAGATGACCACAGGTCATTACTTCCCTAGAGTAGAAATTAACTGTGCTTCTTTCAAACGAGTCCCATACAAAAATCTTCGAGTTTTCCTTGACTGATCACATGGAGTTTACAGTTAGTTGTTTTTGTCCAGTCGTTTGTTTCGTTCGGAAGGAGTTGGTCAAATTCACCTAAGCGGAACAATGGGATCGTGAAAGAGGCCATGAATTGTGCATCCTGATATCCAAAATGAAATGTAAAAACCAAACAGATTAGGTTTCGGCCGTAAGGGCACATCAGTGTGGAAAAGAAATGAGCGGAACGATGGCTGCAACGGTAATTTTCTTGTCCTTTTACTGAGAGTTTTCTTCCTAAGACAAATGTCATTTGGTCTAATAGCAACATTGAATTCCAACAATAAACGCGTTGAGGCAACCAAGCAAAAGGTTTCCATTCTAAGGGCAGAGACTGAAACAACTAAAAAAGGCCATTGTTGGATAGTCTTCAATGAAACAGACCACTGGAAGAAAAGTTTGGGACGTACAGTAGCGTTGATTTAAAACAAAAACAAAGAACAGCAAAACATTCCACAAATATTAAACAGGGTGACTGGCCGAAACTTTGATTGAACTTCCCTGACTTTTCCAAGTTTTCCAGACGGTCAGTCACCCTGATTAAGAGCCTGATAGCACGATAAGAAGATAATGTTGCTGTCCCATTGGTATTATTTATTAATTGAGTCAGATAAGAGAATCCCCAAACGTCATTATGACGATATTTACAGCAAACATCGCCTAATCAATGCGAAACAGAAAACATCTGATAAATATCATCAGCCTGTAGAACGATGGCTGGAGAATAGACTCATTAACTACATAAACAAGTGCCAATATTTTGCAATCTAAAGCTCTCAGGACGGGCTGAATCGAAAATCAATTACCAATTCAACGAACCGAAAACTTGCAATGTTTTCGAAATCTGACATCGAAAAGATATTGTAAGTCACGGATGCAGTCTCCATGGCTCAGGAAAAGGCCATGTCATCATTCATAAAAATGATACTATCTTGTAGAATCCATTTATACGTGTATAACTCCATATACGGCTTGAGATTGTCAGATATGATTCGAAATGGAGAAATGTGAACAGCTGATAAATGTAGGGTTCCAATGCTCCCAAATTCTCAAGTCGATTTCTTTGACATTCTCTAGCTTACACCCTGACTATTTTTTACGTATTTTCCTGATACTTCACATAAATTAAACACAAGATTACGCCTTCATGATAGCAATTATGGCTATGGTATACTTCTTGCTGCTGACCAGCTCAGAAAGGGGGCTTCTCCTAACGGTACGTAGGCTGGCAATGATTGCCTGCGTTTGGGGCAGTCATAGAGCAATTACATTTTTAGGTTAGTTTAGGTTTTTATTTTCTCCTAACCCTAAGTGTTTCCCAATCGAAAACTATAAAGAAAAACATGCCATTGAATGCAAATAATGTTTTAAATCAATATAGCCATCGTTTACGAGGATATAATTACTGAATTTGAATTAAACGAATTCACAAATCATCTAGAAAGTCACTGTTTAATTTGGATTTTTAATATCAAGTAAGCAGATGCTTGGAATTTATTTTTTAATGTGTCAAAAGTCGACACTGCCGACAACTGAAAGCCAAGGTTTTTGCCATAGTCGATTTACTAAATACCTCCTGGGCCAAAAAGTATAATTAAAAGTTAGGAAATCACCTGACTTGTTAAACAATTTTCAAAATCCCCCTGACTTTCCCAGGTTTCTCACTCAGTTACAAATCCCCTGACTTTCCCAGTTTCTGTAAGAAACCTATTCTTTTCATTACAAAACTTGAGAAAACAAACTTGTTTGACAATAAATTAAAAATGGGGTTTACAAAAAACACTCGCAAATAATTAACACTATCTTGATTATTACTACTACCAGTCACCGTGGTGCACTGTATCTTAATTTTTAATCAATCAACACAATATTAACGTGCACATTTAGTGTAGTAAAAACATGTAGTAAAAACGTCTTAGATTTGTGCAACGAATTTTCAGAAATTGTCCCCAAAATGTGAAGGAGATTGGATACAAATCATCGGTCCGACCCCTCCTTGAATATTGCTGCCCAGTATGGAATCCGTACAGAGTGGGTCAAGTACAGGAAATAGAAATGG
>JAQGAF010003481.1:0-17443 GCA_034687865.1 Kryphioiulus occultus
ATTAAATTGGGTTGATGGATTACACCCCCCTACCACACGGAATTCAGTTACTGATAGTAGGGTACTGAGTTGAATTGAATTGAATACAAAAATTCTTGTATATAGTATATGCGAAAATTTAACTTTTTTATCAAGGAGGGCTTCAATTAGTATTTACTGTAAGAACACTTACTTGAATAGAAACGTTCAACTAGTTGGTGCTGAATTTGAGGTGTATTTTGAAATGCTTATTTTTATTTGCCATTTATTATCTGCGTATTCACAATGATGAACTTAACATATAGTACAGGGTGTCTGCCGGTTTGCGATACCAAATCCACTAGACACCCAGTTCGTTGGAATAAAGAGCAACGCGAGATTGTAATAATAGTTTTTTATTAATATTTAAATTTAAATTGTTAAAATGTTTTTTTTTTTCTGTAAATGAACGAACTCGTAGTGGAATTACCGTATGTTAAAATTTATGTTTCGCAATTAAATGCTTCTGTAAAAACGGATTCTGAGACCAAGGGAAGGAACCCTAATGATACAGGTTTCAAGATTTCTCATTCGAAGCAGTTGTATTGCACATTAATTTCGCCTTGTTTTCTTGTCATTGGCCTCAGTCTAGGGTTTTAAAGTGCGATTTGCACGCCACTCTATCGGCCGCTTCGTAAGCTCCACGCCAAATTAACTCTCATTGTGCGAGCCTGCTTTGCATGGTTGACTCACCACGCAACGCATTCAGACATGGAGTAATCTGTCTTAAAAAAAGAAACACTTTTCAATCTATTTCTTCTTTCGTTAATTTCCGATTTGCCCCTTTTTTGCAGCGCTTTCAGACGTCTGTGTTTTCGCATTTTTTCACCCTTCTGAAATCTTCAAGGTACTATATTCTCGCTGAAGCCATTGTTAATGTCAACCTTCAGATTGTGTAACGCTTAGCCAACCTAAACCCCATAAGTGCAGGGCAAAAATTCCAGAAAATCCCGATATTTGCGAACAATGGTTTACCAATGTGGTTAATTTTTCTGACATTTCAGATGCTCGACTTAGTAATTTTCTATTTCAATAATTGAACTTTAGCGACTAACTAGGAAAGCGTGAAAACGTGTCTGCAGTATGTACATTTCAATCCCAGTTTTCCAAAATCTACTTCCCAAATGCTCACGTTATCGCATGTAAAATCGAAAACCGGTGGCATTTGGCCCCCCGACGTGTGCCATTCTCGCTGTTGTTTCCCCCCTAAAACTTTAAATTATTACTCAGCATGCGGCGTGTGTAGGTGGAAGTGATCTTTGGATTAAGAAAACAATAATGGACTTAAGTTGATTACAATGGACATTTATGCGTGAACTTAGGGACAGGAGGCAGGGGGAGTCGTATCCATTGCTTCGTGACTCATGTCAAATTATATTAATCCACCATTCTCATACGAAAACAATGGTGGGAGTATGTTTCTGGCGCTCATTAATTCAGCAATTTTTAATAAATGGGTGGGCGAATGTTTAGCAAACTCTGATAGACGACTACGTGAATGACACCATCATAATTCATAAATGCGAAGACTACGAGGTTTTCCCCTTCAGTTTTTTGCATTTTCACCAAAAAAAGACTGGGTGTGATGTACCTCGATCTCCTAATGTGCAATTGGCACAGCAGCTGAACATGTTATTTAATGTCAATATTACCAACTAATTGTGCACGCGAAGCAGCATTGTGTGTGACTCGGAGTCTCATTCTTTATTTATGAATCCTAATTTATTCAATGCGTGGTGATGTTTGCACTGATTCCAGTACTCGCCCAAAATCTCAGTCCCATCATGCACTCAAATCCAATAGTAGTGTTAAATGCGATATTGTGACCCCCGTTCAAGCTAGGGAATTGGTCACTTTGATGTCAGCAGTCACATTCCTTGAGCAGATTCTGTTAGAAATAATTCTGAATTATGATTGTTGTTTGGGACTCTTAATTATGACGTTCTTTCAGTGATTAATTTAGAAATAACTCTGAACTATGATTGTTTTTTGGGACTATTAATTGTGACATTTATTCAGTGATTAGCAATCTTCAAACATCAAATGCTGAAAAGTTAGACATGTTGATTTGGCATGTACATTTTGCTAAACGTTTCTTTGAATTTTCAGTGGTATTCGTGTCAGATGAACGTCTTGCAACCGCTGCTACTCAACACGTTTGTACAATTAAACTGTGATCAAGAAACTCAGGCGTTTTTGGACAACTGCATTGCCAAATCGGATTGGATTTTCACCCAGGTCTTCCACGCCTTGGCCTCCACCTTCCTCACGTTTTTCATGGCGAAAACATCGATAAACGGGTAGGCAGATTATTATCTTATTCGGTTCTCGTCGGGAAGAAATGAGAGCAAGTGGTGGTATTAAACTTGCATCTGAACTTCAGCATAGGGGGCTGGACACCGTTTCTTTGCAAGGAATACAACTCTAAGATTGTCTCAATGATCTAAAATGACATTATTTCATGTCTTTTTCTATGGACTTTTCTGGTTTTTTAAAAAAACAATTAGTTTTGAGCAATTTTCTACTTGGTTTACCTGTAGTTTGTATAGGGAAAAGTAACATGCAAGCTGAACATTTGACCATAACCAACCCTGTGAACGTCGGAAAACAATGCACATATACATGTACATGTAAATGTATGTGTTCAATAATACTGCTTAAAATGTCTTATTTGCTAAAGACACTTTTTATATTTGGGTTACCTGTAGTTTGTAGAGTTGGTTGGCTTTTTATGCTCCTGAACGTCGGAAAACAATGCAAATATAAATGTATGAATTTAATAATACTGCTTAAGATGTCTTATATTGCAAAAGTATAGAAATCTATCAAAATGACCAATCTGCCAATATAAGCAAATAGCATACTTGTTGTGCCCATTTCTGCTAATATATAGTTGGATTGAAAGTAAAGTTAAAACATGCTTTTGAGAGTTTCGTTAGTTCATGACAATATTCCTTCTATGATGCCTTCTGTAGTTTGGTTGGAGTCATAGACGTTGCTGGCAGGGATCTCTGGTGGTGCAACCATTGATTCTCACTCCGATCGTTACAGTGCTTAATTTCTCCTCTACTCATCCGCACGAATTAACACCACCCCGTGACGGAGAGAGACAACGAGTGCACGTTGATTATTCTCCCCTTAATATCCCATTGTGTCATATTCATTAGGGTAGAACAATTAGCTCCCGTTTTCGAGCGGCTTTCCATTATCGTCTATTTTGGCTGCTGGGTTTTGTATCCACCTTCCAATTGTCACCAGCCTCCGTTGTCTTTATGCTAATGACGCTTGATGAGAACTCGATATGACACGTAATGCCTTTTGAATTTCCCTTGCTAATGAAAGTTGAACATCATATTTTAATGGAGATTCATTCTCTAACACCTGTTAACACGGATCGTTAGCGGCACAATGGACTTCTCTAATAAGGCATCCGAGCGTGTAGCTCCGCACTCTGAAATTTCTATTATTCGGAGGTGAAAAACAAGAGAAGTTTTCGAACAAAACAAGTTGGCACAAAAGGCCAGGAGGACAAAAAAATTGCCGGGATGGAAGTATGACGCCTACGCGCCACATGATAATGGAAATGTCAAGCTGACCAGGATGGCCCAGTTGAGGATTCGGCCATTGAAAACGCTGATGGTTCGTGTCATTGCGATGGTACACAGGATTTCCCCACTCGGACCTCCATGGGCTTGTCACTTCAGTCCAGCTGCGAATCCATCAGAAAACTGCTGACCAATGGTGCCTCCTTTAATTAGCTTTATGGAAATCTAGCTGTAAAGGACGTCCCTGTCATGCAGTTTTTATTAACCGAGATTGGCTTGATCCACGTTTGCTAGTTCCGTTTTGGCCAACATGGTGATGAGTTTTGTTGGGAAGTTCAGTTAGCCTATATTTCAAAATGAGACTTATTTTCGAGAACATGTCATGTGTAGTTCAATGTGTGCTGTTGTAAAAATAGCACCTTGACACTAAATTTGCTCGCATGGCGGCAGTAATGGTGATATTTTATGAATTTTTAATTTGATCATTTGAATATTTACGGTATATAGCACTGTAGGCGTTTTCTGCTCTTAGCATCTGAGTTTGTATTTGCCTCCTTTCGACGTAATTGTTGGAGCCATTGATGCAGTTAATCTGACAAATTGCACCACAGGACAGGAGGCGCCCTCGGGTGGAAACTTACCAAAGTTGTATTGATTCGGAATCTTTGCTGCTGACTATAATTTTGCTAACTTCCTTTTGATGATCTTAATGCAATTGCTGTGTTAACAGTTGGTATAGTTATAACACAAGGGGCTAATTATTTCCTGGTATATGGTTGTGCTGTCATGAAAATCACAAGCATGGGCCGGGACATATCGGCAAACATTTGGACCATGCATCTGCTAGCTTTACTGCAACATGCTGTCCCATCTTAGAAACGATAAGACTTTAAGTAAACTAACTTATTTGGGGTTTTTAATTTGTGAAGCATATATTACGGACGTGTAAGGAATAATGGCATTTTAAGATAATTGCAATGCAGTGATACTAAAACCGGAATTGCTGATAAATTCTTGGCAGAACACATATACTCCTTTCTGGTGGTCTGCGATGAACCTCGGAATTGCTTTTAAAACTTTCTCATTAGTATTTCTGAAAAATTAGCTGTCTTTCCGACCAATTTTCAGTAGACTGAGCTGCGTTGTATTAACGTGAAACGACAGCTAACAAATTTAATCTGGTGTCTGACAATTCCACTCTCTTAGACTTAGTGTAGAAGGCAGCTATGATTATCTTATACTAAGATGAGGACTGCGAATATAACTAATTTCGTCGTTCGGCTTTCAGCATAATTTAAAATTCCGATTTCCAATTTATAATCCGTAACATCATGTCTGTCAGCTCGTGTGATGGCTAAACCTTTCATTACGGTGGGTAGAGATAGCTTTTCAATTCTGTCGCTGGCATGGTTGCTATTTTAATGCAGATGAAATTTAATTGACAAGCCCAACTTTCCTGTATGTGAGAATTGCATCTGTTGCAAGGGACATGGTCGAAAGTTTTCCAAAGGTGTCAAAACCTGTGTTGGCCAATGTGTTGCAAAGCGAACAATGGGAATGTAGCTATCGGAAGCAGCGTGGCCATGTATCATAAATAGACGATCGGTCCGTTTAACGATTTTAATTAAACCTCACTTCCCACTTTTGCCACACTCCCGAATCGTCCTTCACTATGCCCCACCCTTTCATGTTCTTATTCCTAGGGTGGCACGTACCAACGGAAGCCATTGTTTGCAATGGGTATTTGCATGCTTGTTTCGTGGGTCCAAAACAAATTGCGAAAGTGTGAGGAACAATTAAATATTTCTTAACAGGTGCAATTTGCAAGCGGTTCCACTTCACGGCGGTCTAACTGCGCAGAACGCGCATTTCAAAAGATGCTCATTACGTCTTAAGTAATGACTCGTTTATACTTCAACCCTGCACAAAAGCATCGTTATGCCAGGCTTTGTTTCATTTGGATGGAAAGTGTACTGCCTATTTCATTAGAAAAGCAACATCCTATGACACGAGAGTGCGTCATGCCCATTTAAATGCTATTGTTACACGCGTTTTCTAATTGTCTGCAAGAATTCATTAGCATAACAGGCATCCCCACTCGAGAAATGCCATTGAAACCGATCTCAAAGAAACTATTAGTTTGTGGAGTTGGGAGGCGTATGTTCCTATGGTTAAGGTATCGTACAACATCAAATTTGACAATAACTGACCCTGTGTTAAGCTGCACTACATGTCTTATTTGCAAAAGTACAAATTGTATTAAAAGTAATCCAAAATGACCAATGCTGAAAATATAAGTAAACTGTTGTTGGGATCATTTCTGCTAATATTTAGTTGGCTTGAAAGTAAGGTTTATTCATGTCTTTGATAGTTTTATTAGTTCTAGACACTATTTTGGTGCTTTGTTACAAGTATGCGGTATGCCCAATGTATGGAGGTGTCCAAGGAGCTGACCGTTGATTGAAACCACAAATCCATAATAGCGAGGGTGGATAAAGAAGTGGAAGGCTAAAGGGACAGGAAGTCATCCATATTCCGTCCATGCTGTTTGACAGCTCCATTCAATACATTATTGTTTAGGAATTGAAAATGCAGGTATAGAGGGTAGAGAAATACGTCACTGCATGCGGTCCATATTGGCTGCCATTGTCTTTTGTCTTATGTTCCTTGTTGACTTTTAGATTTGGGAGGTACAGTTGGGCGCACACTTCCTAGTTCTCACGGTTTCAGACACATCTTCCAGTGGGCCAGTCAGTCAGTGAAAGAAGAGATTTACCATAGTGGTCACTAAATTAAGCAGTGCTGCAAATTTACAAGAAAAAGGACCACTCCTATAAGCAGTGGGAAATGTACATTTCGTTCAATCATTTGTGGCTCATTTTAGTGGGCACATTTACTCTCCTCCTCCTTATTGGTTTCCTTTTCACCAAAGGTGCGAAGCTGCTAATAAGCTGTCACTAAAAATGGTTTTAGATGCTTGAATGGAATGCATGCACACGCACGCACGAATCTATTGACAAAAATGCTAGGTGGTGACAAATAAGGACGTGTAAAGCCAACCACTGATTATGGTCAATATTTAGTCGACCCTGAGTAATTTGGAATCTAATGTTTTGTGCATTTGTAATAAAACATTGTTGTTTGGCCCGGACAACTTGATACAGCCATTATTGATGCAATTCCTGTTTTTCCAATAAAACGTGACCCTTAAGTTAGTGATATCTATGACAAAAAGTTCGATTTTGCGATATATGGAAACATGGTAGCTTACTCTTTCCTCAAATGTGCTTGATAAGCGAGGAAATCAGTCCACTAATAAAATGTGCTGCAATTTCTTGGAAATTTAGAGTTCCATGGTTTTGATTAACACATGATATCCGTGAGATTAATGAACAGATTGCAGGCGGAAAAAACGCTTGCTGAAAGATATTTCATCGGATAGGATTAAGATAACCAAGCAGGATTGAGCACGTTTGGACCATTAATGGCGATAACTGTAATTGAAATTGATTTGTTTTCTTAAAGAGAAAGACATCCTAATCTTAGATTAGGAAATTCATTAAGCACTCTTTGAGTGTATGGCAAGTTAATGGGGTTGTTCAACAATTGTCTCACTTCATCATGCATCAATTGGTGATATGCATTGACAAATGCTCGAGATAGTAATTTAAGTAACCTTTTTGATGGACGGTGAATCAGATAAGTCTGTGATTATCAGGCTACAGCTTGAAACAACTGGATGAACGATGATGTAAGAAGCTTTTGCTAGTTTTTGTTAACTCGAGCATATTGACCACATGGCAAACATTATTGATCCGTTAATCCTGTAAAAGCTTGCGAAGCCTTACATTTTTATGTATTTATATCAAGTTTTCAGTTTTATTAAGAGCCCTGACTTAACAGTGCTAAGCTTAATTGCAGACGGCCTGTTTACAGTACATGTACATGTAAAATAGAAATAACTTCTAATTAACATACAAGAACAAACTTTGAGAGAAAAAAACTTTGAAAGAAACAAACTTTGGCTCACATGATATATAAACTCAGTTTTTTTCAGAATTTGAATAAACCGCGCATTACATGTTCCAGGCGGCAGGAGTAGAAAAATCTAAAATTTGCGGATTCTCCACTGAACTTGGCGCTTAAATGGGGGAGACCACCCTATCGTGTGTCTATTCGGAAGTGACACAGCTTCATTGGGCCTGGAATGTAAGAAATGTTCTGGGCGAAGCATTTTCAGCACGTTGGATTGGCAGAGGTGTTCCGATTGCCTGGCCTCCATAATCCCTTGACATTACACCCTTAGGCATTTTTTGTTGGGGTATGTTGAAGACCTGGTGAACAAAACTCCTGAGAGAGGTATCCATGATTTGAAGACCAGGATTACGAATGCCATTGCCATTGTTGACCGGGACATGCTACGTCGAGTATGGACAGTTGGAAAACAGATTAAATGTCGTACGCCCCAACAGAGGCGCAGTTGACCACCAGAGATCAGTTGACTAACCTGAAAAAAACTTGTTTTTCTATCATAATGAGCCAAAGTATGTTCTTGAATGTTGATTAGAAGTTACGTTATTAAAGTTTGAAGTTGTTCACTAGCTTTATAAACACCCTGTATTTTGCAATTTCAGTTGTTTTAAAAGTAAGACCTAACGCTATATCACAAATGTATCTGTAAGGCTTCGTCTCGGTCATGGTCATCGCTAAATTTACATAGCACATGTGAATATACATGTAGGCTTACATTTTATTCGTTATATATGGGAAGGTGTTTTCACCTCATTGTAACTTTTTCTCTTTTGATTGAGCTAGCAAGCAGATGATTATATTTTAAAAGTTATTTTAAATTTAAAGATACGTGTATTTTGCATTTCTCGACACTGGTCACTTAATGAAACCTACCTCGAAGCTTCGAAAATATTGAAATCTTAAAGGGAAAACTCCGTTGATGCCACCGATTCTTAATTTTTGATAGAAAAAGAGATTGATCCCAAACATCAGTATCGTACTTCTGCAAGAGCAAAATGTACTGAATATGACATGCAATTTGATATGCCTGTCTACGGACAATCTGCACGTGGTCTAGGCTCAGCTGTATTTATTTATCCATATTTTCTTGACAAAATGAGACTTGGAGCGCAGGCTACTAGTCTTCCCCGGTACCTTCACAATTTAAAATTAGCTAAAGGCCATTTCATGTAGCTGCAAGAATCGAATCACTGTGGTGAATATCCAAATATCTGTCACTTGTCAACCCCGTGCATAAAAGGGATTCTCACTTTGCTCGTTTAGCTGGATTTCGTGCAACTTTTTCTTCTATTACAGGGCATTTCTCCCGAGATTTTCTAGTGAAAAAAAAGATCGAACCTCTTTTCTGTTGTGAGAATGAAATGAAATCATTAAAGTTCGAGTGTACGACAGATTTGCATACGAATGATTGGCTCACCATTGTTGGCTAGTCAAGACCCTGAGATTCCGATGGATGCGTATCTATTTCTGGCCATCATTATGGCAGGACTTTATTGTTTAGGTGACAATGCATCTGCCGTGTAAGCTAATGTGTGTGACAGTCCGCACATTCAATTTCAACCGTGCCAAGGCTGACAAGTTAAAGGGAATTTTGGCTTTAAATGACCAAGTCTTTGCAGATATCCTTATCGTCATTCATCATCATTAGACCTGGCTGACATACGTCAGGGAATCATCACACATGTTCGCTGATACAAATTTGTTTAATTTTCTTTTGAGAATTGACAGTGTCACTGACTGTTACCCAGAGAATTTCTGAAATAGCCACAGGAATGCAAAATTTCAAATTTAGTATCTCAATGTATTGATATTATAAATTTATCCTGATTCACCTATCACAAGTTTAATTATATGAATAATTATAAAAGGATTACTCTTTTATTAGATACGTAGCAGGTTATGTGATATGGTTGCAACAAATTTACGAAATTGAATTTCGGTAGTGGTTTCACTATGACGTTTGCAAAGACAACTTCTAGGTCAGTTCCAGAGTTGAATATCTTTAGGTGTGTACTGATATATTATTAGCGTCTAAACAAGTTCAAAAGTATTTTTTCCAAGTTATTGTAATCCTGAGAGGTTGTTTCTTGCAAGGGTGATGGAGTGAAGATGAACATGATGCAATTACAACACGAAGGAATGCGTGCACATCAACTGCATTGTTTGTTATTCGTTTGCTGTTTCCTGCCATTTAGTAAAATTTGTGCAGTGCAGGTCACGTGTAATAGATCATACTCTAAAATACTGTAAGGTGCATCATATCCATTCGGGATTTGCGTTCCAGAACAACATTGTAAATAGGCCAACGTTAAAAATTCCACAAACAAACAAACAAACAACATTGTAAAATGATAATCTAAAATCGTAATTACGAGACTAAAAGTAGTAATTTTTTATGAAAAAGTTGATAAAAATATTCGTTTGCAGTATGCGCCACTGGCAAACTTGCTGTAATCTATCTTGATTCATTAAGTGCATGCTTAATAATTGTGTGGTTTTAGATCCATGTTGCATAGATCTCACATTAAGGGACATTGCTGACATGGAAATATCTTGATGCATTACCCTTGGCTTGTCCAAACTTGTGCAAAAAAAATGAAGCCCTGGCAAACTCGCTTCTTATGTACACATCCGTCATTGTCTTTATCCCATCCAGTCGCGTTAATGGGCCTGTGTGACCTATTTGTAGTGGTGCAGGACTTAATGAAGGGAAGAAAGAAATAATAAACTGTCTGTGATAAAATTAATATTAATAGGAAAGCGAGGAAATCTAATGGGGAAATTCTACCAGCAACCCCATTCATGAATATGCATGGGATAAGCGCAAAGGACATCTCGCAATATCATGAATATATTTAGTTTCTTGTAGCATCCCTGTCTTAGTAATAGCTGACGTTTCTTATTTTAAAAAGCATTTATAAGCATGGGAAGCGCTTTTGCTTATGCGTGTGCAATTGCTGACCATAAGGATTTTTTATACTTCTGTGCAATTTGCATTGCAGTTTTAAAGTCTGTCATTAAGCTGACTTTAAAAAAAACTTCAACTGAGTCTTGTCACTCTAGAAGGCTGTATCGCGTGAAAGTGCAGCCATGGAATATTTCAAGAACGCAAATTTTAATGACGTTGCAGTCTTACTTGCAATTAGGGAATGTCTGCCTCGAAATTGGATGCCTGTTTGGTGAAGTATTTAATTAAAATATTGAAGACGTAGGCTAGTGGAAAATGGCCGTCTTTTAGTCTAAGAAACGGATATTTCGGTTAAGTTCATTAGCATATTTCTATAATGTACTCGCTATAGTTGCGTACAACTCGAAATTGAAATGGATTACCTTGTCAATTTCTCCGAATAAATTATTTCCTAAAAATTACGATAAATCTTTGTAGACTATTAACTAATACATCATGTACGTCTCATGCCTCGTGTTTTAAGGCAAGCGAGACATTTTTATAAATATATGTCTATGCCGCATTCCGACATCCAAAATGATGGAAAGGAAATTTGAAAATTAAAGTTGCTTCTATAATCACTTATTTTCATCCTATGAATGTTTTTTTCCTGTTGATACGTGTATCTTAGGCGACCCACGCATTAGTTATTTTTAAGCAAATTGCTTCTGATATCAGTAATTGCTATTCTGATTGAAATACTGTTAATTCAAGTGATTCAAGTGAATTTTCATTTGACACATGTCATTATTTTTTTTAAATTAAGCTTCATTCATCGACATTTGCTTAACGACGCAACGAGACGTTTGGTTTGATTAAAATGATTAAAATATTGGTTTAAATAGGGCTTTGTTATTAAAGGCTTCTTTCAAAACACCAGGTCTATATATTAATCTTGATGATAAGCTTATAAATGCAAAGCAATATATCAACTACTGTTAAAACTAATTAATGATTTGTTTGTGTTATGATTTGCCCCAGAAATATTAAACAACCTCGCATAAATATCAGGTAACTTTCGTTTTTTGCGTTAATGTATAAAATCATGAACAGCATATTCCGTTGGGTGGAGTCTCCAATATTTTTAATGTTTTCTCTATTTGGATGATGATGATGGTGGTGATGATGCAGTAATGGGTCGTTTTCACTGCTGATTTTCCATCTGTTTGTGGGTTTGGCCTACTGTTTTATGGTAATGGAGAAACCTGCGTTTTCTCTTTTAGTCATAATAATCCATTGTCTAGTTATGATGCCGAAATCAGAAAATGCATTCGTTTAATTGTTAATGAGTTTGACGAGATTTGCGCTGGAAATGGAAATCCATTACAACTTATTAAGGTTAAACACGATTGTTTTGTGAGCTGAATAGCCATATCACACCTAATTCGCGTTTAATAATTATGGCGGCAAATTACTCCGGTTGCCATAATTATACTCTATTTTTGCATGATTGAACCCATAAAACAGATAAGAACAGAATGCTTCGTAACATTCCCTCAACTGCAAGCATAATTATTGCCACTTCATTTCTATCCAGTCTTTTCATCACTTAACCAGATATTATAAACATAGGCGCATGTTCCATAAGTGACTAATATTTCAGCATACACATTTCTTGATATTTCTGATAGTCTGACCTAAAATGAATCTTGAAAGACCAGATGCACAAGTTTTTCTGATTCGTGGAGACTTGTGGTTGCTTTCATGTCGGTAGTAATAGTGAAAGCAGTGCCATCTGGAAAATTTTGTAGCCAAGTAATAACGATTACTGCTCAACACTAATTGCGAAAGGTTCCCATCTATTTCATTAATGTTTCTATAGCATGTTAGCGGATGACGTCTAGTCAGTGATAACCCCAAAAACTTCACGAATGAATCTTTCGTGCATACATGTATGTATCAATTGGGAAAAGTTGTAGCCGAGGTATTGCATTTATTCACGAAAATGGATTAGAGGGAAATTTCTCGGAGCATCTTTGCCCAAAGGTGGGTGGGAATATATTAATGGTGTAGGCCAACCCATGCATGCACATCCCTAATGTTTGTAATCAATTGTAATGACATGGTGGAAGCATTAGCAGTTATTGAAAGGCCTGTTTTTTCCATAGAAGATTGAATGGAGGGCCAAATCTCAGTCGTCGATTTTTGTATCAACTTTCAGCAGTGGAAACATTAATGAGCAGAAATGATATACTGCCAATCGTTGAAGTGATTAAATGCTCGCCCTCTGGATTAATCTAAAGGCCATATAAGCACCACGGAATATCAATATATCAGCTGGCCAGGTTTTTTTTATCCATTAGTCCTAACAAATGCAGCAGTTTTGTATGTTAGCATATATGGTGGATTACTGAGCATTGTATGTATGGTCTGAGTGAGTTTTGGCTCAACGGGAGTTGTTTCCGTATCCTTGCATTCACTTCATGGTTGTTTATCCGTAAGAAACTATGCTGGTGATCTTGCATCTTGCCATCTGCAACCTTTGTTGTCAACAACCACGAATGAATGCAGGGGTATTGCTAGAGTTTTGAATTGGTGGCTTTTGAAAAGAAATGCATGTACTTCTTTCACAAGTTTTCGTGGTCCATTTTGGTGTCATATATATCTACACGTATCGTATCTGTCAATCGGTGATATAATTTGCCATTATTAATCTTTTAATTTGCGCCTGCACATCCGAACGTTAAATCCATTTGTTCAATTAGCTTCATTTGAAGGTGTATGCATACAGAAAATGGAAGTTTCTTTAACGAAATTTAGAAAAAGTATACAATCATATCAATAATGCCTATTTCGAAACTTTTAACGATTGTACTGCAGCATTTGGCTTTCTGCTTTCCTCAGTTTTCTTCAGCATACTCTCAATGAGAAAGTGGGCTTCTCCTAATGGCTGGTAGGCCGGCAGTGATTGCCTGCGGTTAGGGCAGCTAAATAAATTATATTTTAAGTTAGATTAGATTAGGCTAGGAAAAACAAGAAACAAAAAAGAAGAAAGGACAGGTCGTCTCGTCTACTAGGCAAGTGGGGTTGAAATAAGCAGTGTGTGCCCCCTTGTAGCAGGGCATATTCTGAATCATTCGTTTAACTATCAAATTGTTGTAGTGGTTAAACAAGACACTAGTTTTATTGATCTGAAATGAAACCATTTAATCTCCTATTTCTTAATTCTGTCAAGTTTGCGACGACGTTTCGAATAATCCATGTCAATATAAATAATCAATATTCCACCAGTTCATTGGCAAGATTGGACTTAATGTATTAAGTTTGTTTCGTGTTTTGGTCCTTATTTCGACCATCGTGTGTATGTCGGGAATCTATCAGCGAAGCAACTAATGAATCTGCCCAAAACGTGATGCGTGTTTGGTTATATTCGAGTTAATTATCCCGTCTTTTTTTCGGTTTCTCTTAGTTATTACGACTCGAATAAAAGCTTGATTATTGCTGCTAATGTATTACCGCTACATTCCAGTTGGCGTTTTTCTCTACACCTGCAGAAACAATTTTTATTTAATACGATGGCAAATGGATTTTCGTATATGAGATTTGGCAAATGGCATGTTGTAGATACTTATTCGCAACATTAGTGGGAAATGATACCCCGAAAATGATGCTTATTGTCTCATTTGTGCTCATGCATTTTTAAACAGGGATTCGCATAAGGGAAATGTAATGAGAAATTTTCTAAGTGCATTGATGAAATTTTCTTATTCAGGCCATTTGCTCTTTTCCTCTGCACCCGGCACGAAGCTTAACGCAACGCTGAACGGGATTAAACTATGAACTTTGTTTAGGATATTAATGACATAGCGGAATATATCAATAGACGGGCGAATTTGTAATGTTAGCTGAGTTAACTCTGTTATGGATTTTTTTTTTCATTTGCAACAATCGAAAGTTTTGGAGATTTGAATGATAAACGTGTCAGCCTTCAAAGAGTCGTAAATTGAATTCTATAAAATGTTGGCACCATTAATGTTTTCATAATAGTCATTTCCATTGAGAATTATAAATGTTAATTATTGATAAATAAACTTAAAAAAAACTTTAAAACTCAATGAAACTTGGAATATTTCACTAATTATCCATAACGTCCAGAATTTCGTTGGTATATGTTAACTGGGCAACTCGAAATTGAGCATGGGCTTGAGCATGAAACGTATGGCTACCGTGATAGTTTTCACGTACAAATGCAATTTGAATTCAGTTTGAGGCAAATTACTTCGCCTTCAGAGACGTAGTTTTTCACTTGATCTCTTTAAGAATAAATGATTCTCCTCTTATTCGTGAACAGTTTAATGTTATTTTTGTTTCGTGCATTTTTAAAATGAGCATTATTTCTAGTACTTCGGTGCATTATTAAACCGAAAGCATGCAAAGATAATGGAAAACAATATTTTATCTCTTACTGCATTATACATGCGACTGTAGAATCAAGGGGAGTTTATTAGATAAATTTCTAATAGGTTGAACTTGATACTGTTATTAGCAATTCAGTAATGAGTTATCTCCTAATTCGCGGGAGGTTAGATACAAGTAGTCTTGCCTGAGTACAAATTCGAAACGTGTAATCACGGATTTTGTGTACAGTATGTATTGTGAAGAATGGTTGGTGCTATTCTGAGGTGCTATTCCATCCCTGCAAACTTGACTTTCTACTGTATCCATTTTTACTATTCGAGAAAACTAATGGATTCATTTAACTTAAATGCATGGTTTAATTTTCTCAATGGGTTTTGGCTGAAGAGATGTACTCCAAACTCAAATCCATATTTTCAAAATCCATTATTCTTCCACCCTATTATTTGGTATCTCATGTTAACAGACTGGTATGCGGTAGGCTGATAATCTATTTACCACATTCCAGTTAAGTATTAGCATCTTCAGTTGATCAGATGCTAATGTCAAATTCCAGACATTTTTCAGCACGAACTATTTTTGCGTGTCATTCATAAGGATCGAGTTCTTCCAAAATGAATTTGTTCTGACATATGGTCATACCATTCCCCCTGTCAAAAGCAAATTCTTGCCAAATCCTCAATGTATGATATACCTGGCACTCAAAGTTTTTTCTCCATTTGGGATCCGCAACCCAAGTTATATAATTGGACCAATACCAGAATCGTTTCACCAGATTTTCAAGTTGCAATAACTGCTTACACTTTACCGGGGAGATCGTTGGTTTAAATTTTTTGTCTCTACCTACTGATGGCGTATAGATGATTTCCATTGTTATCACCCAGTTTTTTAGTCTCCTCCAGGTGCAGGTGGTAAAATCATATTTTCACTTTCAAGCTTCCTGAACATTATAAAAAACAGAGAAAAAACAATTCCGCCAAGTGCATTGGTTTAGCTGGATTTCTGTGGCTAACTTGTCCATCACTTGTAATTATCCTTGCTGATGATGCTTGACGTTCTCATTTAGTATTATTAGATGCAAAACTGGCAGACAATAAAGAATTTATTGAAAAACTGCTGAATCACCGAAAGGTTTTTTTTCTTTCACTGCTCGTTCTTGAAAATTGAAACCATGTCCATTATTGTCTCGTATTTATTGAAGAAATCTTTAGCTATAGATAATGCAAAGCAAGTCTGTTGAAGGCGTGGTGTTTAGCCTAACTTTTGAATCACATTGATTTGTCTTGAAAATAAGTTTTATTAAACGACTTCATGTTTTCTTTTATTAAAACTTGCTGAAACGGTCATTAAAATTCGTCATCATAATTCACTTTTCACGACGCATGTAAGCGTCATTAAGCGGGATTATCATAATCCGCATATCACTGACCTAGTAGTCCTGCTTGGACCAAAACATTTGTAAAAAAGTTTTGAAAGGTGTGCTTATAATGCATACGTGTGCAGCCCAAGAAAAAAATTGTCGGGGCAATTTATGGGTGACTTTAATCAGAGCTTATTCACTTTGTAATTGGGGCATTACGTTAAACACTGCTGGCTGGGGATACTTTTAATGGACTTTTGGTTCAATTTGAGGTAGATTGTCACTGTGCAACGTGGTATAGTCGAATACTTATATCTAAAAAGCGTGCATTAATTTCATGTGGAAAATTTGCTTATCTTAGCTAATTGTATGCTGGAATCTCTCGCTATAATTGCATCATCAAAGCACTTCCATTTAAAATTAGACTGCAAAAAACGAGGCATTTTTCTTATCTTTCGCTGCCTACGATTAGATTGGATCTCTGGCAATTATTTCAATGACTCTCATATTGTGTGTATAAGAAATGAAGCCATGGCCCAGGTTAATTTCCAGGGTTTTTTTTAACTGTTATACCTACCCTTCTAATTACCGGAGGTTTTGTTTCTGGATCAGTGAATGAAGTCGTTGAAGCAAGAAATGAAAAAGCTAATTACAAATATATGTTACACCCGACTCGTCTTTGAGGCTCGGTTTTTCTCTCTCGCTCTCCCAGTGTTTATAAGCATTACGGAGATTGAGATAGCAAAAAACTGAAGATGATGGGAGGAGAAAGTTCTACGTGGCTACGTCTATTTTCAAGTTTTTGCATCATTCTGTAATTTTTGGTTGGTATAAGACAGGAGTTTGTGCAACACAGCTTACCTGTCTACTGTTTGAAGGACTTCAATTAATAACTGTGCGATGAGAAACGATCCTGAATTGGAATTGCATTAATGCTGTTCATGACCTTGACTTTTAACTTTTGTTTTATTAAATTAAGCAGGAAATTGTTCATGAAACTTTACTATTCTGTCCACCCATACAAAAAATTGTTCACAGAATTCTGCAGGACATATGCGTAAAAAAGGTTGCAGAATTACTGTGACTCTTTCGGCAATATTGATTATGCTAGTGTTCTGCAGAACGATATCGCAAGAACTCTTTGACCACACCCTGTACTGCAGAAAGTAGTCTTCAGAATTACTG
>JAQGAF010003482.1:0-17440 GCA_034687865.1 Kryphioiulus occultus
CTGGAAATGTATATTTATTATTTAATGTAAATACTTCCAATTTTAAAAATTATATGCGAGTAATATATTATAAATATTGTGATATATAATGTTAACATATTACACATAGTTTAAAAAAGGAAATATATTTGTAATATCTGACAAATACTTTGATAATAATATATAACGAAGACAAATATATTCATATTGTATTAAAGATATAGTTTTTTATAATGAATGCAGTCATGTACATATATGTCACATTAATGGTAAAAATATGTGTATATGCGAAATATATTCCCCGTATATTTATTTGATACATGATGCAATATATTATACAAATAATTTATCAGCATTTTATAATATACAGTACATTATTACCATATACCTGCTGTAAAAAGCTTATATTAGTAATATATTGCAGCAGTTATCTGAAATATATTCAGCATAAATTACACATCATATTTACTAGATATATTTCATACATTTTAATGTAAATGGATTCTATATTATAATTAAACTTATATTATCCATATATGAAATCAGGCCAATTTTGGTATATTCTTAATATATTCTTAATATATCTTTTTTCCATATGGGGAATGTATTTCAACCACAGTTCAATGATCCATATTTTTCATGAATTTCACAGCCCACCACATACAAAAGTTTGGTTGAAGGAACTTTTCAGCCATCCATCATTTTGGGAGGAAGATGGAACTGGATGGATCAAGATCCGGAGGGAAGTCAAGGAAGTTCACGACCACCAGTGTTACACCCACGTCAAACTTCCAAAGACGACTGTCAAATTCACTGTCTTTCATGGGGCTGCATCAATAAACGAGCAAGCGTTGGATTTCAATCTCACTAAGCACGACCCTATTACTGATGAGATTTTGGTGAGTAGATCCAACAATTTCTAGTTTGCAGATAAGCAATTGTCGCAAAATGATACATGTACAGGGTGGCCCAAATGATCGGGAAATTTTAAAAGCAGTCCCAGATGGAAAAAAAGCATTTTAAATGTATTATTTAAAATACATTTACAAATGCATTTTAGAATATATGTAGATTGAGCCCTAGAACAACCTGGGAATGTATTTCAAAATGTCTACCGAAATATATTTGTATATACTGTATATTTAATTATACATGAATTAATGTATTTGAAAATTCATGGGCAACCTGGAAAACTTTATTTAACTGATACAAAAAACAAAACACATGAAAATGTACCACGTTTATTTTAAAGTAATGCATACATTACAACATCACTAAAAAACACTTACGAGGTGTCTACTTACCTGGAAAACTCAGGAAATTTCGTTCTCAGAAATTAGTAGACACCCTGATTTACAAATGTTTTGTCTTGATATTCATGTCTCGATCCAAATACATAATATTGAAGGATATTAAACGTATTTTACTAATGCACCTTATAACTGCACTGTAAATCAAAAATGCACATGTAGAACATGAAAGTTTATAAACATTAACCATAATATCTGAACTCAAGTGCACTTAAGAGAAAAAATGTGTTCCATGGTGATCTGAGGAAATCCACAAATTATATCAATAAATGAGGAAAAATTAGAACACTTTAAAAGGAACCACAATTTCAAGGTGTGGGAATACATTTCAAGAGCATGAGGCCATTTAATAGATCACATAACATGCTTTGATATGATCTATATTTGTGACAAATTGCGATCTAAAAATGCATGCTTTTAGTGTTCTTAAGGTGACGTTTCGATTTACAGTGTAGGATGTGGATTGAAAACTTATTCACATATTATGGTATTCCAAAGATCGAATCGAAATTGTTTTTCACTTTGCCGGGGAATTTGATTCAATTGGAATATTGGAGTAATAGCTATTGGTAGCAATCTTTTTGCTACGAAATCTTATTTAGAAAATTGTAATTGTGCCCAAGCACGAGCACATTGTTCAGTCACCACATTATTGTTCAATTTGTATTAAATAACGTGTTCATCTGAAAGTTATCAAGTAATATGGTGGTAATAAGGCATTTGGAAATAGCATTTAATATCCTTCAATATGAGACCATTACAAATAATTGCACAAAGGTTTTAAATTTTTATTTTACCCTTTTCAATTATTCCGTTTCTTTGAACCACCCTGTATATTAGTTGATTGACCTTTTCCAAAAATGTTCGCCACTTAAGTCAGTTATTTCCAGCGTTTTATTAACTTCAAATCATCGGCTATCCATACCACTGAAGATGGTAAAATGTCATATGTCTTGAAAGCCAATGCCACTCTTCCATCAACTTCATTGGAGCTTCAACTGAGACGTGATAACATATCTCCGCTAAACAGCAACTACACCATGATCTTGAGAAAGAAAGAACCTTATTACAAGGTGATTGGTTTAAGCTATACTGCACGTCATTATTGAAAACATTTCACTGTCGACATACTGATCCAAATTAAAACGAACTACCTTATTAATTAGGAACAAAATACGCCATTTAAGACGGGCTCAGAACTCAAGATCAGTTCGTTCCGAACGAACTTTCGAATTAGTGACAATGCCCACTTCGTCCTTCTACATCCACCCATAACCACACAGTTTATAGACATTTCTGGTATTGCAATGAAGGAATTTTATCTCAACTTAATCTACCATGAAGATGAGCGTCTCAAGCCCATTTACGAATTGGACATCCAATCAGTACCAGCGTTTGGGAATGCCAGTACCTTACTCGCGTAAGCTATTCTTGGAAACACCAATTGATAGCACAATTTACAATTTCTCACCACTTTACATCTTTTTCGTCCATAAACAGCCATCATCGCAATTTCTCGATAAGCGTGCCGACTAGGAATTTCCGATTCCATTCCACATTGAACATTGACAATAGAAAGTCGGAAAAAATACTGTATAAAGCCAGATACGCCTCATCCCCCAAAAATCAGGCTTATTACACATTTAACGTGACGTTTGATGATAGAAGCTACAAATTACTCATCGCCGAGGATTTCAATTCAGACATTTTCAAAAGCCACTTTTTGTGGACTTTTGGAATAACTCCTACCCCACAAGGTCTAAGGGTGAATAACTTTGGGACCTTCACGTCAAAATCGGAAATTGAACCCCTCTTGGATCTGGATTTAAAACGTGAGTATCGCTAACCTTTTAATTTCGATTGAAATAAAAAACACAAACCAAAAAACAACAAAAAAACTGAAGAAAAACATAAAAAAAGATAAAATGTGACAGTAGCACTGAAATATCAATAAATTGTGTACAAATTACATGAAATCCAAATGCATTACTGGTGACAGAATTAAGGAAAATCGTCATCAGTATTTCTCTCTTATTAGTGTTTCTGAAAAACGTTTATGTGAATACTCTTAAAATCCACTATGTATGACAATACTTTTAAATACACCAGTTTCTGTCATAATATTTCCTATACTTTCAGAATTTCGGCAAAAAAAACATTATTGGTGTTCAGTTTTTTAAATGTTGTTACTCCTTAAAATTCAATTCATCATCATTTTTAAACAAATATTATTGTAAATAGATATGCGGGATTTAAATATACATATTTTGTGCACACATGCAGCTGGGCATAATGTATTCTACGTGTATATCCAAATGCAGGCTATTCTGATAACTTACAATAGATTTAATGAAAATTACCGCCAGTGTTTCCTTTCTTAATAGAGTTTAATTAATGCTTCAGGGAAACATCAAGGTGAATACACCTACTTGTAAAATCCAATATTTATGACACAATTTTAAAATTCATCAGCGTTTCTGTGATACTTTTTCCGATATTTTCAAAGTTTCAGCAAAAAGCATTATTGGTGATCAATTTTTGAAAATATTATTACCCCTTAAACATTATCTCATTATTCAACTGAGTACCCTACTGTCAGTAATTTAATACCATGTGGTAAGGGGTGTTATTATTTTTGAAAAAAAAATTAGGACAATTACTTCAAATTCATAATTTCTGACAGCTTTCCAAATTATTACTAAATGGAATTTTTCATAGAATTTTGTGTGAAATCCACTATGGTTGAACTTGTGGTTCTTAAAATTTCGCCAAAATCGGTCCCACATATAAATTATTAATTTCAAGCAGCGTAGACGTATAATTTTTAGGTGAAAAATATGTTTCAGCCCCTGGTGGCAAAAACCTATGTCTAAGTCTAAAACATTAGTGCATGTAATACTTTAAAGCTTATCTTGAATAGTTTTATTGGTAATGTTTCAGTAGGACCATGTCACAACGTTATTTTACATACGATAATGTTTAATTTCGTACAGTGAAACAGGAAAACAGCAAAACAACCCTGAAGAGCCAGGACGAATTTTCGATTGTCGACATGGAGTTGAACAGTCAAGATGGCTTTACTTGTGTCATCAATGTTACTAAAAAGGTAACAGTCGGCAATAGCTACCAGGTACATTGGCCATTTTTCAACAACTTTTAGTTTTTCATAACCATGAATTGTTACATTTAAGGACGAAAGCCCGGTTCCAAACATGAGATTACAAGTGCAGTATCCCAACGTTGACCAGGGCGCCACAATTCAGATGGACCTCTTGGATATCTCACAAGTATTTTATGTTTTCGCCAACACAGAACTGAATGCAACAAGACTGGTATTCCACATCTGCCGCGATCAGAACTGCACCAAGTCTGACGTATGCTTGTCAATTAGACTATTTCCGGAATGTTGGTAAAATTCGTAAGCAGTAATCATCCGTGACCATGTAAATCATCGAACATTTATGATTTTCAGATTGATTCGCACAATTTTGTTGCCGAAGTTGAACTGTCTTTGGAAAATCCAGAAAAGTTTACCAGAACAGTAATTTACAACCCAAAGTCAACGAAATTCATTGAAAGCCTTTGGAAATACAAATTGAAAAAGGTGTGCAGGTTACATTACTTTATACAGCAACTTAGTACTTTTACCCCGTGGTTTTTAAAAATAATTCTGTTACTCACTTAGTGCAGCATAGCAAAACTTCAAAATTAACGAAAGTTTTTTGGTAATTTTTGTGTTTCCGAAAACCTAAAATTCAATTGAGTTACAAAGATTTTCCACTGTTATTGACTGTGTAGTCAAGTGGCGGCACTGTTTTGCAATGTTTGGCGCAATTTGCTGCATTGTGCTGCGTTAAGTGTCTGATTTTGAACATACAGTAGTTTAAGATAAAGTTTTGGGATAAATGAAGGTTGAAAATATAATTCTGACATTTAAATCGTCTACTAAAAACTGTCTTCAACCTTTCTGATCTTTATTTTTACCTACAAATACGAAATTTTGCGGAAATGTCGCAAATAAATTTCCAAGTTGGTGTACATCCCTGTGCGCATTAATAGAGTAAAGTTCTAGGGCACCTTAGCTAGCTGTCGAATTTTTCCCTTTTAATTTTCAAGGATTATTTGTTTTGCACACAATGGGAACGGGGACAACAAAAAGTGGGCTTCTCCTAACGGCTCGTAGGCTGGCAGTGATTGCCCGTATATTAGGGGCAGCTAAAGTGAAATTCCCTGTTACGTTAAGTTAGGTTAACTGCTTTCTTTCTAATTTCGGGAAAAAAACTTCACTTAAGATTACTTTATAAATCCTCAGTTTGCTGATAAATACCAAGACTATTTGGCAAATCGTGCTCAGACGGAGACTCTGTTTCAACAATACTTTGCAAGCACAAAACAAGGAATAGAAAATGCAGCCAGAGAAACTGCAGCATTCTTCGGGCCATTTACTAAACAACTGATTGCAAATTCGGCAGACATCTCCGATTTCATCATTCATTCCACTAAGAATGCAGGAAAGCATATGTCCCTCCCCAAGAACAACAATCCACCAAGTAACTTTTGTAAGTTTGTTTAACCACACTGAATAATTTATATGAATATGTCATAAAATGGAATCGTTTTCATTCCTATAGCCTGGTGTGTGTACGAAGCTTTGGCTCTTGCGTATGATCCAAACAACATGAAAAGTCAGTTGTACCAGCCAGGACCTGTTTTAGGAAAAAGCTACGTAGATACAATTCCACTGACAGTATATTGGACGCACTTCAATGTAAGTTTCAGAGTGATTAATGGGCCTCATACTAATATATACATGTAATTCAATTCTATACAGTACCCTACATTTTTTTAGTGAACACCATGTGGAATGGGGTAGTCCATCAACCCACTTTGCTCGACTTAAATAAAACAAATGATTTGTAATAGAGATACGTTCAAAATGTATCAACATTTCAGAGTAAATAGTTGTAATACTGCATCTTGTAATTACAGGATCACAAGCTTAATGGGGATAATAATACATGTAATTTATCCTTTGCATTTTTTATGTCAATTATGCAAATTAACTGAACAGAATTTAAATTGGGAGAAATGTATTAAAATGTTCGTACTACATCGGGCAGAACTACGAAATACACCCTGCTGCTGCCCTATTCCAGCGCATAATATGAGAAATTGGGCTTCTCCTAACGTCTCGAAGGCTGGTAGTGTTTCCTGGCTGCTAGGGCAGCTAAAATTTCTATAAATTCTCTCAAAGATGTTTCGAAGATATTCTAATAAACGAGGAACACAACGGGCTATGTACAATTATTTATTTTTTGAAATATCGATAATAATAATAAAAGTTTCACGATATAAAAACATCAGAGATATTGTGTTCATCAAGTGTTTTACTAATACAGGGTTCACACCAAAATTTGCAACTCAATTTCCTTGACTTTCTCTGTCCAAATCTGATTAATTTCCCTGACTTATCGAATAAAAATGTCACACTTAAGTAACATTAACTTTAATTGCAACACTATAATTAACTATATTTTTTGTATTTTTCTGTGAAACTGCAACATTTCTTTGTCATTTCCTCTGTTTCCAAGTAGGCAGCTTTTCGGACACTCTTTTTTGATTCCTCGAGATGTTTGACTTTTTTCTCGAGCAAGAACAAGAACATTTGAGCAGATATTATGCAAAAAGGCGAATTTTAGGGGTGCTCCATACTTTTGACAAAACCTTTGCATACAGTATGTATTCACACTGTATGAACGTGTATGAGTATTCATGACCATATATAGGATCATACAGGTACAGTCATATTGAAATCGATATACAGCACACCTAACCTGCATGCACATAAAGCAGTAAGTTCGTTCAGCGAAAATGGACAAACCAACTTAGGCATAAAACTATACAATCACTGGACCAAAGGTGTTTCAGAAAAGAGACTTTCTGCCTATGTCTACTGAGGGACATTATATAGTCAAAAAATTAAATTTCATAATTTCTTGATTGCTCTCCCTGACTTAGGCCTACTGGACAAAATGTCAATATTTCCATGACTTTCCCTGACGGTATAAATCCTATAATAAAGTGTGGCATGGCTCTGATGACGTTAAATAACGTTATCATTTTACTCATTTCACTAACATTTCAATTTTGCTTTCAGAGGCGTTATCTGCAATGGAGTCCATCTTTCATTGGTAAAGTTCGCAAACTGAAGCGAACTTT
Organism: Kryphioiulus occultus; assembly: GCA_034687865.1. Taxonomy (NCBI): domain Eukaryota; kingdom Metazoa; phylum Arthropoda; class Diplopoda; order Julida; family Julidae; genus Kryphioiulus; species Kryphioiulus occultus. Next base: position 7,509 of record JAQGAF010003482.1, read on the forward strand.
CGTCAATGACGGAACATCCCATCTCCATGCGGAATTCCAGGATAAGAGCTACACTCGTCATGCATTTTTCTCCAGCTTAGGGGACATCTACACCTTCGATGGTCGTATTATCCACCTGGCTGAAAACTTCAATAAAGACAGTTCCTATTTGTTAAGCCTCGATGACGAAATGACGAGATTCATCATTGTCTACCGTGATTCCAGCATTGAGTTCATCCTCCCGGATGTGAGCGTAACAGTCAAGTCTACAGGCACAGTACTGGTTAATGGAGCGTTGCAAGTAGAACTACCATTTGCCAATAGTGACGAGTAAGTTGCCTGGTTCTGCCAAACGTTATCACGAATGTACCAAGTTGACTCTTGTTTGCGTTTCAACCATGGCTCGTACCGAAATTCTCAAATTAATTTCCCTGACTTTCCCTGACAAACCCATCAAATTTCCCTGACTTTCCCTGACATGAAAATAAATTTTGCCGGTTTCAAAAATTTTGAAAATCATTATCTACTAAGATATTGTTGCGGCTGTGCAAATTTCTGGACAATTCCATTTTAGTATATGCTCAATTTAAACGTTGTTTCTATTTTGCATGTCCATTAACTCTTGTACAATTGCATCTTCGCGAAATGGGCAGCTCAAAAATTCCCTAACCCTCAAATGTAGCTTAGGCCAGTATTTCTATAATAAATTTCCCTGACTTTTTAGCAAAATCGCCAATTTTCGCTGACTTTCCCTGACATTACCTGACTTTCCAGGTGGGTAAGAACCCTGTTAAACTAACCTGTGCAATACAGTGGACCCCGCTTAATGGAATCGCGGATAATGTTATCATTCATTTATTGTTATCGAAATCGCCAAGTCCCGAATACTCGAATACAAATACAGTGAAATCATCGGTTATTGTAATCGACCATTCGCTTATTGTTATCATTTTCCCTCAAGAAGGATTCGTAAAACATGAGGAATGAGAAGTTTTGGAAGAAAATGTCTAAAATAATGAACCACCTGCTATGAATAGCGAAAATTTCGAGGAAAATTGTTCCAAATTTTCGATGTTCGTTGACGAAAATATTCCAATAGCAGCCCCAACGACTACATCCGTCACCTGCTAGACTATATGTGAGTCAAACAGAGCCGACTGATGAAAATGAATTTCATGTTGACGAATAAGAAAGGTGCATCTTAGTTGAGAAATCACCAAAAATGTTGAGATGTCAGAAGCACTAATAAATTTGCATTGGTGGACAGCTTAGTTCAATTGATTTTCAAATACCTTACAATACATGCATGAATATGAGAATTGCATTAACAAATTTACACAGATAAATTGTAAGCAAACCAATATAGGTGTCTTTTTAGTTGCCAATAGCTTTGTAAAAATAAATTATACGATGTGTATATGTACATAAGAATTCAAATTAAGTAACGATAGCCTTTTCTTGTTATTCGGCTATTGTTATCGAAATAGCCTGGGCACAATGTGGTCCCATTAAGCGGAGTCCAATGAATCTGCTTATGACTTATTACTTATAACAGCATGGGATGTTTCGTTGCAGAACAATTAAGGTGACTCGAAGGGGCGATTTGATAGAATTAGCCACATCATTCCATATGAAAGCCATATGCAAAATCCACTTCTTTTACTGCATATTTTACACAAACCTACGCAAGTTTAACAAGCTGACTGGTTTGCTAGGAAACAACAATGGCAATCCAGCTGATGACTCCAACGTAATTATTTATGATCTACACTATTGGATATTTTACTTTCTTGTGTACTAATTGGTTTACTTTCTTTTCAACGCAAATCTTTCCATTTTAGAATGAGGTGTCGTGTGAACAAGAAGAGCGAATTCCTTGCAACTACAGTCAACACGTGCGACTTAATAACAATTACGAGCAAATGTACTTCGCTGGACTTGAGGGAACTTACTGGTGGAATGAACTATTTTGGAATAATGAAAGCCCCACTCTACCCTGCCATAGCATCATATCCCCAGTCGACTTTTTCTCCGTACCTCACCTTTCTAGCCACACTATTCGAAACACATTAGAAGATGGATATTTGGCCCTTTGTCGAGCCAAAAACGTTCACGTAGGCCGAAGTTATATTGGTATGTATATTTGCAATTAGCACTGAATTCACTTAAAAATTAACTTGCGGTGTGGGAAAAACTAGATCTGAGTTAATTCAGTTCAATGAAGAATTACTATAGTAGGCACATATCCGTGCTCAAAAGACAAATCCCTTATCGCTCCCCTCGTTTTTAAAATTAAAAAAAGATATTTTACAGTATTTTTTTTTACAAAATCGCCCATTCTTAATGCAAATTAAAATTAACACTACAATACATTCAGGTGTTTCATTTTCCAAAATAACGGGTCCATAATACTCGATTATTTATAAGAATGTCTATGAAATATGTGGAGGAAAGTGCACTTGATATACATGCACAGTGTATTTACAGACCAGTTTTTCTGGTAATATTTTGGAAGACAAAGGAATCTTTACCTCCTTTCCCAAAAAAATCTGGATTTACAACTGTGTATACATAAAATATGGTATATTAACAACAGTAGATGATTCACATATTTAAAATAACATATGTACGAGTGCTAAAATAAGAATTCAGCCTAATTTTTAAAGGTTAGTTTTCAAGAAATGTGAATTTCCTATTTAGTAATGTGATGATGGGCTTTGGCATATTACAGTTGTTTAACTTGCTAACTTTCTTAATAAACATAGCAAACAACGAACTTCGAGAGCGTACAAATAAATGGAGCGGTTACTGGCAAAGTAACGTCACCGATGGGGTTGAAGTCATATTCATACTTGACTTGGAACATTTGGAATCTCCTGAACGAATTACAAATGGTTAGCATACATTGCTAATCTGGTGAAAATGTTTGCACATTATTCAAGTTGTTAACTGCCGAGAACTTGTCGAATATTTTTATAGGTGTGAAGAAGCTGGCAGATGCAATCGTCCAGAAATGGCAATCAGTTGGACAAACCAACATTTCATTTGGACTAGTGGGATATAAGGGCAGCGGTTATCAGCTAGCACCACATCAGTACACTATGAATGGGTAAATGGAAACTGTCAATATACTATATTTGGTGCATGTCGTTACTTACTTTTGTTTACAGTAGAAGAAAAATCAAAATTAAAGGTATATGAGAGAACAACTGATTTTGCAAAATCTGATTGAACCAAAATTAACTTAGCACATTTCTCCCCAATATCTAAGAGGTAAAGCAGCTTTAGACTCATAAATCTGTATAATATTATCGTGAAAATGGGTTAGCGCATACATTGTAATACATTGTTAGATTCCATGCATAATAGCATTTGGTAATTTATTGTACACACATATACATGTACTGTAGATTATAACACCATAACCTTCAGTATGCAAATTTGCAATGACGTCAACCACAAAAGATTCTAGTTTCCATACTATCAGAAATGATGGATGGCAATCCACTTTTCCACAGGGATCCCTCTGACCTGGAAGACCTGAAATTATCAGGGAAATTCAACACGTCAATAATACGGTATATGTCACATAGCTAGTTATTGTTTAACACGAAAATCAAGAGATAACCAATTCAATGAAAGAATTTAATGACATTTTCATTTTTTTTAAATTGAACATTTAGCTATTTCCTCATGAAAATTTGTGTTTAGCTCCTTTTATAAATAATAAGTAATAAGCATAACATTCTTTCTTTTCATTGGCATATGTCATAGTTTAGTATTTGAAGCGGTCAGAGTGGTTAGGGACATTTATTTTAAATTCTTGAAAATCAGGGACTTTGAAAATGTAATGTCTAGGAAAATCCTCATGAGTCATCATGATCATTTTGCGATCAGATCTGTGAAACTATAAAACTTTCAAAATTGCAATGGGATCATGCATTTTTTGCTGAGTTTTTACAGACAGATTAGTATACACGTAAACTGTATAGCAATATGGTTACTGAAAATTAGGAAAAAGACCATAGTAAGATAGTTCCCAAAGCAAATTAAATAACCTCATTTGATTAACTCTATAAAATAGGACTCTGCTCGGAACCTATGAAGAATTTACCGACCATGCATTAAAGACACTACGATTTGATGGACCCAACCAATCCAGGGAAGACAGTGCCCTTGACGCTCTTGAACATGCGGTTGGCTACTATGAATTCAGAGAAAAGTCTCATCATGTCTTCATCTTGGTAACACCTTCAGACCCAGTAAGTCCGCACCAATACATGTATAATAATTTTTCCACTAAGCAAAATTTACACAGATAAATTATTGACATAACGCCTGTCCTAATTTTAAGGTTGCAACGCAAGGACCACGCATTCGGGAGCTTGTGAAAGACTTATTGCTTGCCAGTGGAACTTTGCATGTTCTGTCTGAATTCGCAGAGTTAAGTGACGATGGTTATGATTTTGCAGAGGATGTGGGAAAACCTCACCTAAACAAGGATTTGCCAAAGGTAATCTCAGTTCACTTCAATTTGTTGAAATGAATTGAAACATTTCAGGAATGTTATGTTTTTAAATTATCTTTACCATCTACAATGGGAAATACATGTACTGTACATAAACTTGCATGTGTACAACATAAGTGGAAAGAAGCATTGCAAACGTAACTTGAAATATCACTTATTATTGTGGGTTTTTAATTGATTGGAAAGATTACTGTTGATGGTTTACATTAACTTGGGATCAGTATCTTTTCAATTGTTTGTGAGGTGATATTTCTATGGGAAAAAATTTTACGAATGGTATAGTCAGCTCATGATGTGCTCATTGAAGTCTAGTAATTTACGTTGTATTTTGTCGTAGGGGGTGCTGGCTTCGCTTGCTGCTGCTACAGAAGGTTCAATATGGAAGCTTTCAAAATTGGATGGAAAGAGTGAAGCACCGAAAAATTATGCTGAAATAATTGCTTCAAAAATATACGGTAATGGAGAGAAACGAGCTTCCCAGTGTCGACAATGTATGCATAGTTGGAATAGGGCAGACAAACTAATCATCTATTGTGAGCGAAAACCGTGCGAGTTTACTGCAAAACTGAACACTTAGATCTTCAACTTTCTTATTGTTTCTGAATGTATGATTAATTGCACTAAATAACCCTTTAAATTGTTATGGAAAACCTTGATTTGACTCTGATATAGGTAAGTAGCTTTTATATAACCAAATATGTTTTAAATTCTGTTCAACTACATGTAGTATAATCCAATATATCCTTAGATATACAGTACAGATACATGTAATGTCTTATATTTCTATTATTGGTAAATGCAAAATCAAAAACAATGTCACGATATTAAAATATCCTGTTTCAAGGTTTGCCATCTTGAAATAGCTTAATATCTAATATTGACAATCTGGAATGCTTTTAAACCAATGTATAATTTCCATTTTATCACCTTGGAATCACATATACGAATGGAATGTTTATATGCCCAAACATTATTATTTTCAAGTTAAAATGTCACCAGTAGAGTCTGCTGTTCCCAGTTGGTTCATGTAAGTTAAATTATCATAAGGGTCTACATAATTGAATTTCGAATTCGTCAAAACCAGAGTTCTATGTCTGGCAAATTAAATTTATTTTTGAAGAATGGGTGAATACAGTGGCTATCCGGTTAGAAAGCTATAGCAAGATTTTGTAACACATTCTGTACAATCAAAGAAGAAATAACGTAGTAGCAAGAAATACGATTCCTCCGATTAAAATGTGCTTTATGATCTAGCACTATATATCCCTCGTATGTGGTAAGTTTTTAACATAATGGAACCGAGTGCTTTAATATAAATATTGTAATGCAGCAAATTATATATGACAAAATACAACAAATTCTAGACAAATTCACCAAAATAATTGGTGTTGCAAATGCTGCACCCAGAAGATCCATTAAACCCTTACTATTATACATGTACTATGAAATGTATTTTGATTAAAGTAAGGTTTGATAAATATACATTTTTAAAACGCAATATCTTCTGCAACGTGATGAAATATCTCTTTCAAATAACTCGTTTTGGGTCATAAATCTTTCTCGTTGAGAAAACGAATTGTAACGGACAAGAAGGTAATTAAAATTAACTAATATAAATTTCTACTGGACAGTGGCCAGACATATTGCAAAAGAAATAACTTACCTTGCAAGTAGAAGTTAAAACCGGGCCTCAGTATTAATCAACATGGTGAAAACATATCATACATGTATATAACATTGTTGTAAGACGGAATTTCAAGGTGTGGTAGAAATTCTTCATAGCCTAAAAATTAAATACAAATTTAAAATATTGCAGTTTAAAATGTTAATAGACAAGTACAGTGTATATACCGGTAGTATCTCATGAAACAGACAAATATACCGAAAGATAATGATTGGTTTATCGTATATTATATCTAGTCTGATTTACTAAATTTAAATTGCTACTGCTCCATATTTAGGACTGAGCAAATCTTAACCTTCCAAAAAAGCACTATTTCAATGTCTAATGCTTGGTGGTTACAAAATCTCCTTTCAACTATAACTGTTTGTATACAATCACGTGAGTATTATTACTGCCAGTTTCAACAAATACGGACAGTAATACTGATCGTGTAATGGGTGCAATAGTGACGGGTTGATGTTCCATTCTCATTACTGACGATTATCCGAATTTTTGGATAACTTACTATCAGAATTTCAATAATGTCTGTTACACTGACCATGTACATGTATAAGCCTACGGTCGGTATTAGAAACAAGTTTTCAAATCCTAATCTTAGATGGCACTGTGTACCGATTTTTGCTGAAAAGTTTTGGTGATATGTTGTGTATATTGTGGATCTCACATGTTGTTTTGCTATTGTTAAACTTACTTTATTTAAAAGCCAGTCATTTTTTCAGTTATTTTCACAAAAATACGCTCGTATGCTGACAAAAACTTTCACAAAAATATGTAATATATCCTAATTCATTATAAATACGCGTCAGAATGATTTGAATTAACTTTTTCGGTTTACATGTATATTGCAATATGTTAAATAAATATTTCGAAATAATTGGGATTTCAGTATTATTTCAGCAAAAACACTACATATCTGGTTGGAGTTACATACAGAGTGAGAATAAAGGACTTTAGATGTTAATAGAACACTACGTTCAATTAAAATATAGGAACAAATTCTGTACAAGTACTGTTCGTGGTTAATGTATTACACAAACTCAATTTTTTTTTGTCAAGTCCATTTCCACATGTGCTCCTCTGGTGGCACGTCCGACATCTAATAGGAAGTCAAATCTGTCCACAGATAAACCTCCATAACCAAATGTCACAAGTTAACGCATGTTCATAAGATTAGTATTACAATTACAGCAGTTTTGAGTTTCTTGAAAATGTTATTGTGAAAAAATGGCCTGACAACCAAATCCAGTCTAGTGGCTGAAAGAACCGGAAGTTCACGATGCGGTCACAGTATTGATAATTCTCCTGATTAAATGTTTCTTTATTAAAGCAGTGACTTCTTGTGTGGCCCTTTTGATCCTGACGATTAAGATTAAAAATAAATTGAAATAGACACCACAAGGCCAGTACATGTACATTGTATATTGTATATTGCAGAATTTCCAAGAATCACAGATCAATGCACTAATAAAGAAATGGAAGTTTCGAGCACTTTGGCTGTAGATTTTTTCATTCCACTTCCCACGATATGTTATTAACATCGTTCGAGATATTAAGTGCCAGTAGTATCCCATCCATGTGGATTTTGCAACGTTGATTTCAGAATTCTTGAGCTGATTGCATACTGTGTACATCACATGCAATTGTTTCAGTCAGTAAACCATGTACCGCTTCGAATTGCCGTTTATATTCATCTTGATGATATCATTAATAACTGGTAAGTTTTTATTAAATACATGTATAACAAAACTTAGTACATTTAAGAAACGCCACGATTTATCAAAGAGATACGTGCTCAATGAAAAACATTAAAATTATCTTTCCACGGTACAAGCAATAAAGGGAAAACTTGTTACACACTATTTTTTGCATCATACATCACCATCTTAGTAAGAAGGAAATGATAATTTAGACTTCAATTACAACATTTAAAGTCTAACGAAATCATGAGAAGTTTAAAACGTTATTGTTGGAAGTCAGGCGACGTCACTACAATACCGCATTCTAACAGTATTTAGAATTGACTGTTTGCACTCATATTCCGTTGTATTTTCGTGAATGTTACGAAAAAAAAGCTGAAAACGACAGTGAAATTTGTCAATTTTTTTGGAAAAAGTCAAAGGGTAGGGCCTGCAAGTATTATAGACTTGCTTTTTTGTGAGAAAACAAGTATTTTTGCTAAATACATCAGTGTTTTGGCTATTTGCATTTCTATTCGAATGGTATCTTCATGAATTCGATTCAATTCAATCAAGAATGTCATGAAAAAAAGAGTGAAAACGTTAGAGAAATTTGTTTCAGTGTTCTAGAAAAACCAAAGGGTATACACGTAGACTTGCCCTTTTTTTTTTTTTTTTGAAAAACAAAAATGTTGCTAAATTCATCCAATTGTTTGGTTATTTGCACTCGTATTTGGGCGTATCAGTATGAATGAAACGAAAAAAGAATGAATTTAGAATACTGAATTCTGGTTCAAGATACTTCAAGATTCCGAATTCAAGATACGGAAAAACCAATTGTTTTTTTCCATCGATTTGTTGTGGAAAAACAAATGTTTTTAAAATTATTCGTTCTTTTGGCTAACAGTACTCGTATTCACCTTGCGAAACGAACCACAAAGTTTACTTGTTTTGCAGGGATAATCAGCCTGAAGGTTTTGTCCATGGATGCTCCAGAGAACCCTGAAGAGGGCAGCGAAATAACCCTAACCTGCAATTATGTTCTGCACGGCGATATTTTGGAATCAGTAAAATGGTATCACGGTTCTGACGAATTTTATCGTTTTGCTCCTAAAGCTGAACCACCTGGACAAGTCTTTACCCTAAATGCATTTAGTGTAAATGTAGGTTTAAAATTCAATAAACAATTGGTTTTAAACACAATGATAAGAAAAAAACCCTGTCAACTCAAGATATATATATTTTTTGTCTTTTAATTGTCAGCTTGAAAAATCTGATGTCCGGAAAGTAACACTTTCCAACATTAGTTTAACAGCTTCTGGAACGTACGCTTGCGAAGCTAACATGGAACCGCCATCTGTCGCAACCGACTACATCTACAAGAAAATTATTGTTCGATGTGAGTTATGAGCCAGTTAAGAAATTATATATCACATGCATGCATATTGGAATCTTTCATTGATTAGACAAACACAGCTTAAGCATAACGTTTGTGAGTATTTGCACATGTAATATTATGACACACATGTAATCATGTCCGTTTTGTAATTGTACTTTGCAGATAAGCCAATGATTCCAATAGTTCAAACCAGTAATTCAGAAAAGGAACATTTTCGTGCCAATAGAACTTATATGTTCAAATACGAGGTGGAAGCAACAACATACTTCCCCATTACCACGACAGGAAAATCAGGATTCTCCATCTTTTGTGATATTCAGCTTGATGCTTACGAAAAATATCACTACAAGTTAAATGTATGTTAAAAGAAGTCACCATATTTTATACCATTGAGATCTTATTTTCTTATACAGCCAACAATTTTTTTAAATCTAACAGGTGACCAGCTGTAGGATAATACATCCCAAAGATGGCCAAGAGCATTCCAAATCCAGCAAATTTTCTACTGCAATAGCCCGGTAATGCTACTTTTTTGTGGTCCAACTTAAGCCGGTGAAGGAGTTAAATTCCTCATGTTATCTTCATGTTAATTTTATTTTATACTACGTTTTTTAAAAACACGCAAATCAATAAAAAATTAACTTACCAGTTATTCAGCAGACCTTA
>JAQGAF010003483.1:0-17437 GCA_034687865.1 Kryphioiulus occultus
ATTTTTCTTGTACGATGCTTGGGGACTGAAAGACTTCCATTCAGGCAGCTATCTTCCTTCGTTCTACAATGGAATATCGGGACGCCATGTTTTAATCTGCGAAAAAAATATTTGGCCTCTCGTATACAGTGTTAACATCTTTTTGCCTCACCCTGTAGAATGGCTGGTTTTTACTTAACAATTTATTTATAAAATTATTGCTGTTTAGGCTCAAGGAATTGTCAAGGAATGTTATCTCCAATTACGTAGGACTTGTTTTAAGGTGAATAATTTTAACTCAGTTTGGGGTCTATCGGCCCTCAAAACCATTTCTACGCCATTGTAGGTAACATTCCTAAACAGTGTCTGAACAAATTTAGCTTAATATACTGTACATGCAATGGATTTTCGCCTAATTTGCTCAAACATTGTCAAGGAATGTTATATACAGTGTTGCAGGAATGGTTTTAAGGGCTGCTAGCTAAACCCCACAAGCTATATCACGGTTCTTAAAGAATCTCGGATTTCATTTAAACATTTATTTGAAGAATTATTTCTGTTTATGCTCACAGCCCACCGAAATGTACATGTAGAAGTGAGGTGGAAATCGACCCTGCTTTAAAAATGCACTCGCATCCCATTTGATGTGCTCGAGATCTCATGCCAACAGCCATTTGCATCTGATTCTCGCTGGAATTCGCATTCCAGGGCTGGGATCACTGTTTTTATCCCCTTTGGAAAAATGCTAACTGGGCCAATTACGTGTGATTTGCAAGCTGCACTTCCAGCCTGTTTACCCCTGGCTTCCGGTTTGAAGCACGATGCTGGATTTGCCACTCTAAGCTTCCACGCTTTCCACTGTCTTGGAGGAGCCTGTCTTTGATCCGTTCAGAAGTCTTCATCCGATGCAATGCACTCCCACCTAATGCTCTTTGAGTTTATTCCCCCTGAATTTCAAATGACTACCAGTGCCACTGATCGGTGAATGTGAATGCATAAAGGAGCTGCTCGACTACCTGAATCCTCATTAGCAGCCAATTCCACAGTGCTTTCTGCTTTCAAATGACATCAATCATACGAGGCATTACACACCAGTGGAATGGTTCGTGGGCTCTATCAGAATTACTCCTTCGTTAAAAAACGCCAATTTCCCTTTCATTCATACTCGCAGGAGCATGCAAAAATTGCAACTGCTAGTCAGTGAATGAGAGAAATTCGGGAAATCATGGTTCGGAATTTATTGAGCATCCAAGGAGAGCTTTCTGATCCCAAGAAGCAGTAAAAAGCATGAAATTATTTTCAGTTGAAATTTGGTGAAGTGAAATTGCAACGAGGTTTATTCTTAGAGTAATTCATGATTTTCCACTCATGTGCACAAATCGGAAATGCTGGAAAATTAGGGGAAATTGGAATAGTGCGTTCTCCAGTGACACCGTCATTACGAGTTGTAATTGCCATGCTAGTATGCTTTGCCATGTTCGAACTTTTGCTAGTGAAAGAATTTCGCAAATTTTCTGCATGTTTCACTTTAAGTTTGGATTGATGTGTAAGTTAACAAATGCAAATAGGCTACACTGCGTACCACTGTATTTTATGTTTAATCGGAAAAATACTGCGGAAAAAAGTTTTTAAATGCAAGTAGGCTCCATGTACACGTCAAAGTATTTGATATTTTGCCCGAAAAATACTGCTGAAAAAAAAAAAACGTTTTCAAATGGAAAACGTACTGTATATCAAAGTATTTAATATTTAGCCCGAAAAATATTGCTGAAAAAAGAACGTTTTCAAGGGCAAAATACTGCATATCGACACATTTTTTCTATATTTTTCCCAAAAAGATACTGCTAAAAAAATGGTCATCCCAAATGCAGCATATCTTCATTAGCATAACTTAAGGATGTCTATCTGCATTTTCAGCCCATTTTTAATTAGAAATTGATTTTAAGGTCTACTACGATATATGCTCTGTCCAAATGTGCACAATTTACTTGTATTTCATTTCTCCTCGGGTACCACATGTAGAGTTCAGTGGCAGAAGTGAATATTTAATTTTTAAGTTAGAATGATTAAGTTAAGTTAGGGAGGTAAATTATTTTATTTGCAATTCCTAGCACTTAGCATTATGCAGTAGAACCTATCTATACACCTGGCATTCATCTGCTGACTGTAGGGTAAAAAATTGAATTGAATTGAACTGAATACAATGAGCCTACATTGCATGCTTGATGATTAGCAATTCTACTAACGTTTTTTGCAGGGCATATACTGCATCATATACAAATTTCTTATTTTATTGTATTCGAAAATGTTTTTTTTTTTAGACCACTGCTGAATTCTGTCTAATACATATTTGCTAATACGCAGAAAAATGTGTTTCAAGGAATTAGTCGTTTTCTCCTAATAATAAATATGATTCTAACAAAGCATGTTTTAATTGATACTGACTGCAACTAGTCTTACTGATTGATTCACTTGCATTGGAAAGGTTTTTTGAATTGTACTCTGATTTCATTCATTCGAGAAGAGCATTGCGATATTTGGACATTTTGCACTAGAAATGCTCTCAAAAGGCAGCAGAGCTCATCCAAATGAGGTGAAATGTTCAGATGGTTGTGCTGCGAAGTGGCTTGCTCGCATATGACGTCATGAATGGCATCTTGTAATTCCATTAGCTCGATTTGAACGAAGCCACCTGTTCAACTCCTCTGGGAAGAAAAGTGTGAGGACGTAAAAAACTCCTTTCAAGTCTCTAGTGGTTCATGTGAAATGGCATTCGCACCGAATCATAGTTTTCCCTGAAGAAGCCATTGATTTTATTCCACTTGGAGGGAAGTCCATTAGTCAAAGATCTTTTGGCTTTTCAAAATCATGCTGCATGATGTTTCAATGTTGGGAACTTCAAGTGCAGGGTCCAGGCTGCAGTGTTACTAGACAAGCACCAATTTTTGGGAGACTCTGCATTGCCACCTATTTACCAAGTCTGGGGAATTAACACTATTCAATATATTCCAACCCATCCCATCCCCTAACCCATACTCTCACTTATGGTCAAATTTATGGGCAAGTCAGTGGTCATCTTTGGCGTGGTATCGCTTTGATTGTGGAGTGCAAAAGTTACCATCGAGAGAACCCTCAGGGGTCAGTTCCCTAAATCCCAAAGGACCACTTTTGAGGCTTTTGAGACTTTTGAGTCAAAGTTGTATGAAACCAGCCCCTGAGGTTCACTTGATTGTAAATGTTGCATGGCTCCGACAGGGACCAATGAGCTCCGACGTGCCACTCTGCTGGCATTCGCTGAAGTAAAATTCATGGATTTACTACAAATTATAAACTGCTCTAACTGTGCACAATATTTTACATTACTGTATTTCAACTCTACTTGTTTAGTATGCTAGAATGCCACATGTCCTAGCTGTTACAAGTTATCCTTGTTTTTTGCTTTTTTTTGCTTTTTCGTATTGTTCACTGTATTTTTTATTTTTATTTGCACCATACTTAACCTATGTTAGCATAAAAGCGTAATTACTTTACTTTGGTGCCCAACCACCTGGCAATCACTGCGAACCTACGAGCCGTTAGGAGAAGCCCACTTTCTCACAGTGTCTATGGCGAAGCAGGGCGTATTCTGTATTACAGCCAAATTTACATTGCAAAGTCGACCTACATGTATATCAGTGTGCCTAACATAGAGATATACAAAGAGATCTGGGATGCTCTTTTATTTATTTTGGAAATTGCCTGCAATTTTACATATTCAGCATTTTGGTCCAGATACTTTAGACGACTAATTGAGTTGTCGTAGTCGTGATTGCTGTCTTTATCTGAAACAGCTCCAAATTGCTGTGATTTACATGAGTTTAACAGCCCACAGATTCATAATGGGCAAGTATCATTATTTTCAATTACCATTCACTACATGTATATGATAACCTCAAATTTTCGTTCAATAGTAAAACGTCGTAACTTCGGAGGGACCGTCCATCACACGCCAACCGTGGTCGTAAAAAGTTATTTATACTGCATGTTACGTTTTATGTTAGGTAAATTTAGTATATTAACTCACACTGTTTGGTCATTTAGAAGTAGACTAGTCCGCTTTAATGGGTTCCCTTCCACGCCACTCGTAGTTCGCATTTTTGCAACAATGACATCCAGGGTTAATTGAAATGTCATTTATTACAGAGGTTATTAAAAAGCCTGGTGTCACAAGCGCACTAATTAAACTTGCTCCAAGTGTCAAATGAACGCAATTATGAAGTATTCCAGCGCGCCTTGACTTGATACATCAGACAAGGAGACAAATATACTGTTACAATGAATTGCCTGATATCCAAGGTTGTTTAATTTCCTCCGAGAAGCAAAATGGCGTTTATCGAATGAGACAGCATTATGTTGAAACCTGCTTTCAGACCCAGCTCTTGAAGTCACTGTGGAAATGATGCAAATGTGGGTTCCTAAAGCGAAATGAAAATCTAGTTTCATCTTGATTTTCTGAGACAGTGTTTGCCTTTTTGCTTAATGCTACTCCGCTGTAAGCCCAAATGGAAATCTCGATAAACGGAAGAAGATTTAAGATTCTAAGTGCACTGAATGGCATGGGGGATTTTTTAGAAACCTTCATAGCCGATTGACATGTACTGGGTGTTAATAAAAGTTGTTGATAACAGGGATAACAGTGAAATTTCAGGTATATTCACTGGTTAATATGATACACCAACTCGAAAAGTTTTTTTTGTACTCTGCTGTCTAGTCCAACGAAGTGGACTGAAATTCCGATTAAATGGCGTACCTGCCACCAGAGGCGCACATGTCGACGCGAACTGCTCACAAAACACGCAGTTGGTATATCACTTGAACCAAAGAATGTTCCTTATTTCAATTAGAATACCTGTTATTAATTTTTTAAGTTGTTGACAGGGAAATGTCAGGGAATTTGGAACAACATGGAAAAGCCAAGGAAATTTCAACATTTCATGCGAAAATTCGAGACTGTAGGAATTATTGACACTCGAATCTTTATTGGAGTCGAATTCCAAATGTTTTTAAGGCTGGAACCATTTTCCATCTAAAAATCAGGATTTACTGTAGCAAAGAACACCATTTCGAACGAAATTTTCAAATTTCTGGAGTTATGGAATCTAGAATCTCTTTTGGAACGAAGTTCCGAGAGGGTTAAAATTCCGATTAAATGGTGTACCTGCCAACAGAGGCGCACATTTTTTTAAGTTGTAAACAACCTTTATCAGGGTTCCCACTGACCAGCGAAACCTTCAAAACTCAGGGAAATTGGAACAACCTGGAAAAGTCATGGAAATTTCAAATGATCATGCAAATGTCTGAAAATTTGTATCAACGATAATGCCAGCCTTAAATTACCATAACCTCGAATGATAAATTGAATTGTTTGTGATGATGATCCCAAGAGGGCGTTTCTAGTCACAGTTATGCGAGAATGAGATTGCTGATTTGAGAAAGAACATTTAAGATTTTCAATTTATGATGTGATAAGTAAAATTATGAGTCATTAGTGAATTTTTCTCAAATTTTTCGATGGACAAGTTTTGATGAAGTGAGGGAATTTTTTTTCCAAAAACCTGGAAAAGACAGGGAAAAGTCAGGGAAGTTTAAAATGTTATTTGAGTGAGAACACTGTTAAACACCCTGTATTTTCTGGTTATTTTGCCCGCTGGATTCAACAGCTCACAAAGGTCGCGTTTACTGCGATTTACCAAAAAAACTGGCGCAGCCAATTATGTGTGATTTGAAAGCTGGCCTTTTAAAGTCGTCCATGAGGTGTTGTTAGCCAGGCAACTTCCGGTATGGATGATGCGCATTTACCCCCCTCTGCTCCAGGCCTGGAAATGCCCCAAGTTTTGGAGTCAATCTCCGATTCATGGCACTCGTCCTCCAACTCTTTCATACAATGCTGTCGAGTTCATTCCCTCTGAATTTCAAACGACTAATGATATTATTGAGCACCACGGTTCAATAAACCTGATTGTCTTCGGGGGGTCACTATTCATCCAGTTGCTCGACGCATCCCAGGCCTCATTATTGACCAATTTGAGCTCCCAAATTACCTCTGCGTTGAAATTGCTTCGCAATTATACGCATCCAGCAGTCGGTGCGATTTTGACTGGTTAGGCTTTTTAAACACTGAACCCTAAAATGAGGAATGCTGATGCAATGGGGATTCAGTGGGATGCATGACGTCATGGCGCTATGGTCATTGATGCGCTTGTACGTGTAGAAGAAATCCATGATAGGAGGTCTCATTCAACTGAATTGCAGTAGGACACTTTGCAAACTGTTATTAAAAGTTAGTCTGTCTTATAGACGTGCCTTTGCTCTGCTATACGCAATATGAGAAAGTGGGTTTCTTCTAACTGCTCGTAGGCTGACAGTGATTGCCTTGCGTTTGGGCAGCTAAATAAAGAAATTACATTTTATTTTAATTTCAGTCAGGTTAAACACGAAAACACTAAATAAACAAATTGGATAAATTACTAAATCTTGGATGGATTTCATTCTTGACTACAATTTCGATAAAAATGTAACTTATCACCAATAATATAAAAAACACCGTAGTATTTAGTGATTTGTTTAAATAAGATTATCAGGTCTGCATTTTGTGAACGACTAGGAAATTTTAAAATATATTAATAGTGTCAGAAACGGTATTAGGTGATTTTTAGATCGACAATTAAGGCGAAACGTAAACGATATTTTTGAACAACTACCGCTATCAAGGCATTTTAAAAACACACGAATTTTCCTTAAACTTTTTCAGATTTAATAATAACGAGTGAAACAACATGACAATATGTACATGGTGTGTACACAATAGTAGGTTTTGGCTCACATGTGGATCCAAGAACTAGTTTTAAAAACATAAGCTCACAAATTATATTATATTTTAGACATTTCTATGAAAAAATATATTCGTGTATCGACAGTTCTGGCGAAACGTAAGCGATATTTTTGAACAACTACCACAAACAATGCATTTTAAAAACAAGAATTTACCCTAAAACTGCAGAAATAATAATAACGAGTGAAACATTTAATACAAACTAGATCACCAATAATAATCTTTGCTGGTTGTTTTATATTTTCATAAATATTAATAATGGCTCAAACTTTTTTTTCTTAAAAACTAACCATGCTCATGCAATGGGGATTCAGTAGGATGTATGATGGCATGGCGCCACGGTGCAATGAACGTTATTGGTAAGAATTAATGGCTATACATTTATTTTCAATAATTTGTTAATAATCATAAATAATTTAGGAACATAGTGATTGCTGCGAATGCATATACAGTACATACATATATACATGTACACTGCATACAGAATGGACCTGTATTTGAGGCAACATTGATATTGACTTCTTCGTGATCTCGGGGATCATCTCGATACATCTGGCATAATTTCGCTACCAAAATCATGTAGCATATTTCAGTTTCGTACATGTACTATATATCTAGATTCAGTTTTTATTCTCATGGTGGTCATTTTGCAGTTAGTTCTGCAACGACATATTTTAAGGTTAGTTTCGTGTTCGAATTGCACCCCCTCGCATTGTATCTCGTGTCTGACGTTATCAGTTGTCCTAATTATTGCTTGATAAAGTTGAAGGTGTTTTGATCACCTTGATTGCGCTTTTTCCCGTTTTCGGTGTGAACTGCATAGCTTTATTTGAACGAATCTTATTTGACACCAGGGATGCCACTGACGCCCTCGCGTGCCATAAAATCTCCAGAATGGGAATTACTTCCACTGATACGTGGGTAGAAATCCACCAGTTAAAGGTGATCACGGGTCCGAGGGGAGCAAATGGAAGGCATAACAATAATAAATAATTAATAAGCGAGGAGATTAAGTGGAATTTCCTTTTCGGTGAGCACATTTGCCGCACTCTAAGGATTAGACAAGATTCCAGTTTTCTTTGATCTCGCATTCGTGCGGCGTCATTTCCGACCTGTTTCTTGTGATATTTGCACAGAGATTGCAGTGCAATCGAACGGTCTGACCCAGGTTTTAAAATGTTTTCTCCTGGGGCAACCAGCACTGTGTGATGCATTTCAAATGCTCAATGTCAGATGTTCACAGCAATGTGCACTTGATAGCAGCTCTTGCGAATCGCAAAGTTGCTAAACATGGGAGAATTCGGGCTCTGGGCGCCATGTATTGATCACTGGTCGTGATCTGGGTATTATGAATGATTCATGCCATCACTAAGCTTAAGCTTATTATAATTGTATATAATTATAATAAGCTTAATGGTTGTTCTCCCAAGGTGAAAACTGCCTCTTGTTCGAGTTGAGGTGATTGTACATGTCCAAATTGTTGGCAGGCTGCATTTTTTGATAGTTGTAGTAACACGTGTGGTCACCTTGAAATGAAGGTGACAGAAGATTTCAGGCAATATGCTTATACAATACGGTATTTCCAAGTAATTTGAGAGAAGGGTAAATGTGAATACTTTTCCCATATCGTATGTTTTACAATTGTAATGTTAAAGACTAGTTAATACCAATCGATTAGATATATATGTATTAGAATTCTACATTCCTGCAACCTAGTTAAACATTCAAAGGCCTGGAAAACCTGGAATTGTCAGGGAAATTGGAAAGGCCAGGAAAAGTAAGGAAAGAGGGATTTACTTAAGTCAAGGAAATTCAACAAATCAGTAATACCTTTGACATAGCTAGTCATTTGTTAGCACAAAAATCAAAATGAATATTATTGGTCAACGCAAAAATCAAGATATCACTATTAAAATTGTCATCGGTTAACGCAAAAATTAAGATATGACAAGCATTTCTTTGGAAGTAATTATTAAAATTGTCAATTCTTTAAGCAATTGGTCTACATTAGCCATTCCTTTTGAAAATTTGTACTCCATTTGATAAACAATAAATATAGTATTAAAAGCTTAATAAAGTTCATATGTTAGTCATATTGGCATTTCCATAAGTGGCCAGTATGGTCAGCGAAATTTGTGTTAAAACCTGCTAGTCAGGAAAATGTCAGGGGAATTGGGTAACCCTAAACCTAGAAAACCACGAATTGTCAGGAAAATCAGAAATATCTGGAAAGGTCCAGGAAAAGTCAGGAAAATATTTTTCTTAAAAAAGTAATGAAATGAAATTGTCAATTAAAAATGATCTGAATTTGCTGCTTTCTTAGGAAAATTTGTTTTTTCTCTTGTTTGTATAACGAATAATAACGAGTAAATGTGCATTCCTCACTTTGCCATATGCATTTTCAGCATTTTTAGTCGTAAAGATGGTCAGGCGAAATTGTTGTAAAACCTGGAAAAGTCAGGGAAGTTTAAAATTTCAGCTGCAAAGTGAAACAAAAGTTCCTTTTTTTCGACTGCTGCGGTGCAAAGTTCTCCATGTTTCGATTTAGTTCTAACCGTGTAACGATCCCTCCAGCATGATGTGAACATTTATTTCAAGTTGTGAATATATTTCCGAACTCACGAGAGCCTGTAAAATAAATAAAACATGTCCATCTGCCAATTCATGTAATTATTAATGGCCGAAACAGAAAAAAATACTGCCACTGAAGGGATCATTGTGTTTTGAGTTGGTGGTGGCTTTATTTATGTAGTGGAAATCGATAATATTTCTGACTTTACTTTAAAAGGCGGGAATCCATGTATAGATAGGGGCCTTTTGTCCTCCCACGAGCTTGCTTCACTTGGCTTTCGAAGGATTTATGGCTAGTTGCTAGATCTGTTGTTTTCCCACCCTCGCTGCAGTGATCTGGGAATACTTGATGGTAGTTTGATGTGAAAAATGCCAAATGCATGCGAAAGCTTGTCCTCGGTTTGCACATTGTCGCTGGTCAGTCGCATCAAAATGCGAACTGATGAATAGAAAGCACCGAAATTTTCACTCAATATTTTAGATCGTTGAGATCAATGTCATGAGGCTTATTTGACACACTTGGAACAGTTATTCTCCTGCAATACCTTTAGGATGTCTTTGAGGAATTTGTTCCTCATCTTACCTTTACTTGATCTAAGAAACACATGCAGTTGTGAAAAAATAGCTGTAACAGTGTCATTGACTACATTCAGATTTAAAAAAGCACTTACAGAATTTATGATTCTGTCGATTTTCCAAAACGTAAATAGCAAAACGAACAGCAAATTTTAATCGACATTTCCTCCAAAATGTCTAATTCTTTACGACTTCGCGAAAATATTTCAGGCTTCTGCAGATAACATTTATAAACCTTTCTTAAATATGTAGAAATATACAGCATTGAGATTCCTAATTATCATACACTTATTTTCAGTTGAGATAATCTTATGTCTTTGAGGAGTTGTTTATCTTTTTGCATTTACTTGTAGTTGTGACAAAATCGGTGTAATAGTTTCATTGATTATATTCACAATTAAAAAAGCATTTGTTTATAATTCTATCGATTTTCCAAAAAAACGTATCTGGCAAAATTGACGGCAAATGTTAATTGATTAAACGCCCCTCTAACTATCTAATCCCTTGAGATTTCATGAAAACCTATGTTTTCTACAAATACTATTTCTAAATCTTTTTTAAAGAGTGAAATATGCAACATTTGGATCCCCAATTATCATTTTATAAGATTGAGATACTTTTTGAATGTCATAAATGCAGTTTTCTCATTTCATCTTTACATGAAGTGTGAAAAAAATCGTTATAACAGTTTCATTGACTACATTCACATATAAAAAGCACTTATTTAAAATTCTAACGATTTTCCAAAAACGTATCTTGTAAAATTGACAGCAAATGTTGGTCGATTAACGTTCATCTGAAATGTCCAATTCCTTACAATTTCATGAAAACCTGTCAGTTTTCTGCAAATAACATTTCTAACTTTATATATATATATAAATGAATGCATGTGCAACATTTACATACGATTTAGGTATGTTTTTTGCAGAAAACTTAATGGTTTTCACGAAATCGAGTTTGATGTTTTGGAAACATTTCAAGTTTAATGTTTTAGCCAGTGAAGAGTTGCTAATGCCCATTTTCATCTTTAATTTTGAAAATATCGAAGAATCTAAAATATGGTTATTGTATTAGTAATCTTGTTTCCTGTCCGAAATTGCCTTTTAAATGCAATGTACAGCACGAAGGTTGCTTAGCATCTGCTTTATAAAATCAACTCTGCTTCGTCACATCCTATGGGAAATTCTGAAATGTTCCCATCTGAAGCCCTGAAAAAGAGATAACGTTTCTTAGCTACCCAACCTCTTGCATGTAGGGGACGAACATGGTCAAGCTCTGGTAATCAAACTTATTGGGATTTTATCGCTCGTCTGGATGCTATTCTCCCTGCACGGTTGTTTCAATTTGACCAGAGCTGTAACCCGAAGGAAAAAAAAATGGGACAAAAGTAAGGCATGCATTATTAATGGGAAATAAATTTTACAATCGGGCTTTGAAAGCTATCTAACGTTACATGGACCGTGCTTCACCTATCTGGATTTCAGAAATTCCACGTAGTAATGGAATCTCGATTCCAACCAATGGGAAGGCTCATAAACTTTTGTAATTATAACTCTATTGTTGTCCAATGATTAATTGCCACTGGCGGCAAATTGTCCAGAATTCCTCTTGTGGGTAGACACCATAAAGAGCGTGCAAGAATTGGGTTGCACTACCTTGCATGACCTTAGTGCTAACCACATAAGAGGCAGGGATGAAATAACATTCAAGGTTGCTTGAGCTTTATGGACCGGAAGTGAGATTCGAGATTCCGTGCGAAATGCTTTGTGCAATTTTCATCCGTTGATTGCATTGACGAATAGTTTTGAATTTTGCATTAAGTCGTCACAAAACTCGTCATGTTTTCAAATTCCCCCAAATGTCATCATCATGACCAAAAAAATTTGAGTGTATTGTTATTTTTTTACTGGATCCTAAATCAGGGACCAAATATTTATGTAAGGCCAATGATAATTCGTTGTTGTCATTTCATAATATACATGTATGCGTGGGACGTCTGCCGTAGTAAGTTAATGTAAAACTATTCCAAAATTAATTAGATACCAAATCATGGTTCAAATACTATATATAAGGCCAATTATAATTCGCCGATGTGATTTTGTGATTTAAACTTGAGATGTCGTGTAACCTAATGTAAAACTATACCAAACACTGAAAAATCCCTGATAGTATTCTGTCATTACAGTAATGAAAACTTATCGAAATGGAAATATTAAGTTATTTGATTCTTAAGAGTGTAATTATATTAGCCATAAATTAAGGATGCTGAAGATTGCCGCTTGCTGGCCCTCTATCAGCTCGATTGTCAGATCGAGGAAATTATTTCGACCATAAGTAGCTTGATTGAAAGTGCACAATTAAGTTACTTTTACCACAAAAAAACTGGATGGTTACATTACATGCATGTAAAGCAGGGGAATTTCAGGGAATTGAAATCTGTGGCAAAATCAGGGAATTTGAAATGAATAGCCAGTTTTTCAGATAAAAACAAGTAGTTTTAAATGGGTTTGCTGGCCTTTTCCATCTAAGCAAAAAAATTGGTTAAAATAGAAAAGCAAGTATTACATATGATATCAACGCTAAGAAAGCAAAATTTCTGAAAGGGCATCAACTTGAGAAGGATATGTTGCATAATAAAAACAGTATCTGAATTGATTTAATCCAGTGTATCCTATATACAAGTTAAATGGATGCAAACATTTATTCCATATAGGGAATCTGCACCTATAGTCGACCCCCATCCATTAGTCAGCCATTATGTACTAAAAAACTTATGGGCTAGTATCTTGTGTTAATTAGCCACGCCATATATGGATAGGAAGTGACTGTGAACTAGGATGTTGTTAATTATCAAAATAAATTCGCCCATTGATCATTATAAGTGTTTCGGTACCTGTTCATAGTGGCTGATTACAGGATGGTGACTAACTATAGGTGCAGTTACCCAATTGCAAATGCGTTAATCAATAAAATCATCAGGGAAATTTTAACGTTACATCATTGAGTTGAAAATTGAAAATCAATGATATCCCAGTGAAATAAAAAATGTGAAGGCGTGGCAACATCTTGCAAAATGTAGCTTGTTCAATGTTGTCTTTCATTCGTTACAGCATATGCGCTCATCAATAAAAACTAAGATCAGAGAAATTTGACGTAGCACGTACATGTACAACCTGGAAATCAGTGACATTTCCGGCAAATATGTTTTTAAAGGAGGCACATGTACTTTTTTCAATTTTGTACATGTTGATGAGCTGTCGGAATACAGGCACATTGATCATTATAAGTATAGTACGAGCTTGCTATAGGTGCAGTTATCCTATAGCAAATGCGTTCATCGAAAAAATTATCAGGGGCAACTTTAAAGTTGCGTGACTTGAAAATCAGTGAAATCTCAGTGAAATAAAAAATGTTACGGTGTGGCCACCCTGAAATATTTCTTCCATATTTTAAAGGCAACAACTTGCAACATGTAGCATGTTCAATGTTATCTTTCATTCCTTACAGCACCTGGAAATCAGTGCCATTTTAGGCAAATATTTTTTTAAAGAAGAAACATGTACTTCTTCAATGGTGTGCACGTGCATTATTTCTCCCATGAGGAAGAAGATGTGCTGTATGAATACAGGCTCCATGTCATCCATCCTCAGATCCTCTGCAAGGATGTATTCATTTCTTTCAGGTGGTTGTTGCCCCTTCAAAAGCCAGTGCAACAGTCTCGCAAACTGTCATCAAAGCCTCATTCTACCCACCCCACTTCATAACGGCCTTGGCAACGTTAAATCTACGGATCTAAATTAAAACAAGGCAGCGAGTTCAAGCACCATGGCCCGTGCACGTTCATGCATGATTGCAAATTGGCATCTGATAGGCTGTAACAAGTGTAATCTAGATGCTTCGGCTTGAGATATGGCTTCCAGGCATCCATTATGGCACGATGCTCTTGCCCTCTGCTTATCCATCATATTAGTCTTGCAGAAGCTTCTGCCAGTCATTTACTCCCTGCATGATGCATCCGCCTCAATATGTTGCCTTTCCACGGTCTTTTTTGGCGTACGTCTTCATTAATGCTGCTTTCATTATTCGATCCCTTTTTTAAGATGATTATAATGTGTGACAACAGTTGCACGCAGCTCCTTTGTTCTTTGTTCCCTGATTATCTGCTGCCATTAGCGGGTGACAGTGTCAGGGGCCAGGGACACCCCATTGCACATCTCGTCTTCCTGCACAATCTGCACTTAACATGCGTGGTTAGCACTAGAAGGCATTCCCGTCCATAATTAGAACAGGCAATGTCGCTATTTATAACGATCAGAACATGGATGCAGTTCAGTGAGCAGGGCCAATAATGCTCTTTCAATCTCTCTTTGTGGACCAAAGAAGGCCTCTGAAGAGTGCTGCATGTCCCATTGCGCTTCAATGGTCACTCGATCACCTTTGAACCCTGCCATCTGTCATGCGTTCAGACCTACATGTATATGGCCTTCAAGCGAATTCAGACATTTGGGAATTTTGAAACGATGCACATTATTTTCAGTACTGTTTCTTGTCTGTACTGTTCCTTGTGAGAAAACATTATCTGTATGTTTGAATGGAAAGCTCCTGTTGCTCTAACATTAATCCACGCTTGAGAGAATTCACCTACAGCGATTTTCTTTTACGAAAACATATCGTGGTTGTAGGAAATTAAGACTGCCTGAACAGCTGAGATGGAGTTTGATTGGAGTTTGCTTGTTAACTAGATCTGCATGTACAATTGCGTGCAAAAAATCGACTCAACTGCATGAATCGAGTAAAAATGTTTTTCTCAGAAACCAAATGTCCGATTTAAAGTTGGAAAAATGTGTTTTGCAGACAATTTATTCCTCTTTATAATTCGCTTAATTGCATATAATTCCTTATGCATATCTGAGGTGCAAAATGTCGAACTTAGAGCAACCCAAACTTGCATTACACAAGTGTTTCTGAATGCAATTTGATTATCAGAGCTTAATGAACACACATCCAGACATAATGTTAATTAATGGTTTCTCGATAAACTGACCACAGCACCAGAAATAGCTGCACAAGTTGTACACTATTTTCCAGAGAAACTCACCAGAATTCCTTTTAACACTAGGCGAATTATAAAAAGGAATAAATTGGCTACAAAACACATTTTTTCGATTTTAAATCCGACATTTGATTTATGAGAAAAACAAATTTTAAGCCTGTTTCACATGGCTTAACATGGTTGAATTCCTCAGGGGTTGTGCATATTCATTACATTTATGAAATATATCAAAAAGTCGACTCTCTGACTCCCACTTGAGCTTTTGTCAACACCTATTGACCTAGGAAACGTGCCATGGAAACATGGTTACTGGAAAAAATTGCCTCAATTTCTACATTTTTAACATGGAAGCCAGTAATGTTTTAGGAAACATTAGAAACCTTTTTCCTCCAATATGTTTGCAAAACATGTTTCCATACTGCATATCTGGAAATATTTTTGGGGAAATGGACAACTGGACTAGGCTTCGGGACTTTGGACGTTCTATTCCAGCATATACATGATTTGGACAAAATAATAGACGAACTTACTACAAGCACATATAATTTATTTGGTGCTTTGACCACCAATACAGCACCGGCCCTTCTGGAATTGTCACATTTCAAGGCTACAAAATTCACAAAATAATCAGCTTTCAGTTGTTGCAGCGATGTTGAAGTGATAAATCTGTATACATGTACATACCTCACTTCAATTTTCAAACTGTTCAAATTTCTCGGTTTTCCTAACCAGGCCAGATATTCTAGCTCCTCAAATTTTCACATCACCAAAAAACTCCATTACCCAAATCTGATCATATTTCCATCATTTTCTACACCCCATGATAATTATTCTGCTGACATATTGCAATGTGAGAATTAAGGTCATAGTATAAATACATTATCTACAGTCATCAGTACTGAGCAAAAGACACTCGTGAGTGGTCGTTATAGATAGGTTTCACTGTGCTCGGGAACTGTTAAACTCGTGTCATACAAATAATAATACGATGTTCATCTACATGTATCTGACCAATGCCCCCATCATGTACATGTTGGTCTATTTTGCGAACCTCTACCCCTCCAAACCTGTACGTCATGTTTGCAAGATTCATTACTTAGAAATTGTAACAAGCCTCATATCATTTGCTACTGTTGCCCTTTTGCGCTTCAATAAAGCCTAAACTAAAAATGCTAATAGTTTTTATATTCGCCAAATTGATGAAAGTTCAGTTCACTGGATGACCTGTTTCTTGGTTTAAAGTCATTGCATGAGATGATACACCAACTGCAATTGATTGAAGCCAGAAAAATCATCCATTGTACGTATCTTGTATCTGCATTCGAGAATTTTTTTCCAAAGATATATTAATAGATTGCAAATTGAGAATTGGACTCCAGTTGCGCAGTCTCTAGGCATTTCTCAACCTCTGTAAAATGTTTTTATTAAAAGAAGTGCTTTTCTGAAGAAACGTTGTGAGGTTTCCTTTTGATTTACTTCTTTAATATTTTGCATATACCGCATAAAGAAAGATATTAATGTACCCAGAGCAGCCTTTTAAAAACTTATAGATACATTTTGATCCAGAAAATCGAGGTTAATTGTAAACCTTCGTGAAACACGAAAAATGCTTGTTTTGGTTAAGGTCTGTTTGTTCCCCAAAAGTCCATGAAAGGAAACTGATAGAGAACTGTACCAGTGAGAGTAAATGTGCTGGAAAATAAGAGTGTGTATAGGAAACATCTGCAAACTGAACAAGCATGTCAATGGCTACTCAGGAAAGCTTTCTATTTAAATCCTTGTGCAAATGGAAAATTAAATCCATTGATTCTAGCCAGCGAGTTGGCAGACTGCGAGGTCAAGCATACGCTCATGTTGATTTCAGGAATTTAATTTTCTACCCTTGTTGTTTTGCGAGAGCATATCAGATTTTGTTTACCTGATTACTATGCGAGGTCATAGGACACCGTTCGCCTCGTTATCCGTCTATGGTGCGACCGACTAGGGCTAATTCACGTGACAACGTCAAGGAAAGAATCTCGGTTATCACATCCAATGTAAAGCAACTAAAATTAGCGAATCCAAGTACATGTATGCATTCCTTTGAGCCTGGAGTGTAAAGAGGTATCAATTTACAAAGTATAATGGCGATTTTCCAACATGAAAACAGTTATGTTTTCGATGTAAGGATGTATACTGGACATGAATACACATGGATAATTATCCATGTGTATTAATGTCCAGTATGCATCAGTTATTGCATAAAATGGGTTGACTTCGGTATAGACCCTGATATGCAAGAGACACTACGGAAATTGATATGACCTGGAAAAGTCAGGGAACTTCATACTGTAGTAAAATGTCTGGAAATTTTCTGTGAGAGATTTTGATTTTTATGAAGTCTCAGA
>JAQGAF010003484.1:0-17432 GCA_034687865.1 Kryphioiulus occultus
ATCTTTGGTGTGGAACCGTGTCGAACGCCTTTGCAAAGTCAATGAATACGGCATCAACTTCCCGTCCCAAGTCTAGGTTATGAAACAATAGCGATTGTATTGAATGTTTTTTTCATTTCTCGAAAGAGTAACCATGTCGTTCAAGTTTTGTTATGACAACATGTCCAGGAAGATTGTCTCTGCAAGATACTTGGGAATTTAAGCGAAGGGATTCAGCCTATCGCCCCATCTTATCTGGTGGACACTGGGCAGAACTTAATTTCCAAATTTACTGATCATCACGTGGCAAAAATACGCTGCAATGACAGCTTGATCAGCATCAGCAGTACTTGTTGGCCCCAATAGATCAAATTGCCTCTTGCTACTGTTTTCATACACATTCTAGTGTTTATCTTTGGCGTAAACGAGATTTCATTGTTGAATCTTCTAGACCTATTTGATGGCTCAAAGGACATAACAATCGAAACCGGACCCGCGATGAAAACAAAGCAATTTGACTCAATGAAAACGCTAGACAACGGACAGGCCATGTTGGACAAGCGATGATAAATTACATCTAATTAACTGCAATTTCAAAATAACGCTTGGCTGGGCATCGACTGAATTTAATTAGTTGTGATTATCACCACAAATATTTTCAAAAAGCCAGTAGCATTCACGCAATAGAGTATTTCAGGTTTTTCGGTTGAGCAATCTTCCCTATCATCGCCATTGCAGTGATTGAATGAGTACATACAGTAATTGCCATAATTACCTTTTATGCAAATCTTCGAAGATTCGGACCCCTTAATCTGTGCATACATTAGGCACAATGAAAATTTGCAAGAATCAGTTTGTGAGTGGTTTAGAATGGAAAATCACAAATCCAAAAATATCTTTGAATTCAGCAAACGCAGGAAAATTCCTGATGCTCTGCTGACTGTCATAATATACAAAACGTCAAACCAGAGCTACCTGCAAATCCAAATATGAATGAAAATCCATAAATGGAGGTCATAAAATGGACTTCAACTGTGAAGAAAGATAAACAGTTTCAAAACGGACCAAAGCTGAACCTGCACAAACTAAACAGAAATGCATAGTAAAATATACACATGGATCTAGAAATGCATGGATTATTTAAAGCACACACATGTATACGGTAAATTTAGAGAATAGGCATGCTTCATATTGCTCATTATGTTGAAAGTATATCGAAAATAGAAACAATAATTGGAAAAATGCAATCCCAAGAATATGACATTTTCAAATCTATTCATAAAACATGAGTTTAACTTGTAAACTGTAATACTAGATAACACAAAAAAAATTATTTAGAAATGTTAAAAAATCGTAAATCTCAATGCATTTCAAAATGTGATTTCAGATAATATGCTGCACATTATATAATGTAGAAAGAAACGAGAATAACTGAAAAAACAATGTAATCACATGTGATTGGAATCCCCAAACACATTAATGCATGCATTTTTAGGAAATTGGTTTAGGAGTGTTTGAAAATATCACTAACTTCAATAGATTTTCAAATAATGATTTGAAATAATATATATAAATACTTATTTGAGTTAATACTCGTTGTATTTTAAGAGTGTTTCTGAAAAACATGCACGTTTTCCTTACACTTTTAAATGCATTAAGAGTTGGATTCTTATTTACATGTAGTTTGTTTCCTAAGGAACGTTAAATAAATTATCAACAAAACTACATGTAGATGTAGTAATGTAATGCGAAAATAAATTAGCAGATGATGGCTTAGTTTATAGTTGCCATCGTAACCAGAAATACTCCTGAAAATTCCTTCATATCATACATGTAAGTAAACAGTCAAAATTCTATTATTGCAACATGTGCTCTCCCTCAGCTCCAATTAGATGAAAACATTTTATTTTCTCGCTCCACCCGCATAAATATAAATTCTTTTATCGCTTTTCCCAACCAAACAATTAAATGCTAAACATTGTGGAACAACTTGGCATCGTCGGTTGCCCGTTTATAATTTCAGGATTGCTTCAGTTATATTTCCTTACCTTTCCACGCTCAAAACGAAAAGCAAAAAGACGAAAACGTGCTTTCGGAGATAATGGACGTCATGAAATATTCATGACAGTCCCAAATTTATTCTTCCTTCTTCCACGTTCAGCAACGATGATGTTTAAGGGTAACGAGAAATTTTGAACGAGGTGCCCATCTCCTTAAATGCAGTTTATACGCATTTTACCAGAGTGAAAAGGAGATGGATGTACAAAAATCGAGGAAGGACCCCCAGAGTTCAAATCACTAAAAATAGCGAAAATTATGTACTTTCATTTATTTGACTTTCCCTTGCAACTTTTGTCAGTCTTAAACGTCGGAGAATCTAAATTTTCTTGAGAGTGGATACAGGGAGAGATTTCCCATACATGTACATGTACACCAAGCATAATGAATTAGCATATAAATTACAATTGAATTTCATTATCTTGGATCACTGGAATGTCTTCCACTCCAAAGACCATAAAATCCATTAACTCCATTAACAAAATCTATTAAAGAGCATATAATCTCAATTTTCAACCATCTGTTGACAACAAACTGCATTATAAACGCAGATTTTATGAATGTTGGTCTGAAGTACGAAACCAATACATGCCCATTTTCGTTTCTAATGCTTTTGGGGTATTTAGCGATGGGATAGGTCATTAAATTCATCAGCAAACTTCCAAGTAAAAAATGAAAAACGATTGGAAGATACTGCAGGTAACACGCCACGTACTGCAGATGTTGCAGTTATTCAGCAAGGACACAGCATCCATTTGCATGCAAATACATTTTTTCCTAACATAAAGGAAAGAATAAAGACATCACAACGGCGATTGCACTTACATTTATCTGACAAGAAGGTATCACCTTCGAAAAGTTGGAACATTTCGTTAGGACAATTTCTTATTTTTGTTTTACGTGCCTAGAATGCCTTCTAACGTTATAGCCAACAGATTTGTGCTTTATGCAAAAAATATTTATTTTTCCAAACCAATAGATTAAAAGTATCCTTGTTATTTACACCTTCCAACAGTCTTCAGCATTAAAAGCACTTGGAAGAAGCACAAGTGTGCACAAGCCTCAAGTTCTTGGATCAAATGAAATTCTGTCATTTACATTATCATTTGCTTGTTAGGTTCTGATCGTCTTTATTTACATTCCACAATGTTCTCACTGCCAAAAATGGAGTTCCTCATCAGACCATCATCTTCCATCAACCAGCCTAGCCATTTCGAATTTTACGAGCAAGCCCCAGTAATGCCCATGGTGTGATCACGTCAATATTGACATCTGGAACCTTGATAATTCAATTAAATGTTGGTGGATTATCGTTATTGTTATAGGCGATGCCACTGGTGTTGCACTGCAGAATCAACAACCTCAACGCTTTAGACCAATGGGAGCAGTTGGTCCACCATAAGCATGAGTCGATTGCTAAAACCAAGAGCTCAAAGGGTTTAACGTCAATTTCAGAGACAAGAGAAACCGCAAAGCTGTTGAAACGTGTT
The DNA here is from genome assembly GCA_034687865.1 of Kryphioiulus occultus. Lineage (NCBI taxonomy): Eukaryota > Metazoa > Arthropoda > Diplopoda > Julida > Julidae > Kryphioiulus > Kryphioiulus occultus. Next base: position 3,528 of record JAQGAF010003484.1, read on the forward strand.
CCTTAGACAAACCAAGAACGATACACAAATGTTCCCAATCGAAATGTGGCTTTAAGCCCAAGTGATAGTTTCATAAAACCATTATGGTGCAGTGCTCCCAAACGTTTACCTTCATTACCCAAAAGCCGCTTATCAGAAAGTCCTTGTCACTCAAATCAAGCACCATATTTATATAATCAGTAAGAAATAAGTTAATGTAATAATTAATACTTGTTAGGCTGATTCACTTTCATCAGAATACTGTGTCTTATACTTGTACTGTAAATTTAAATGTGTATCCAGTCACTCAAATCAGACAACATATTCAACATACTGTACATGTATTCACAAAGGTTCCCAATCAAAATGTGGCTTGAAGACCAAGTGATAGTTTCATAAAACCATTATAATGCAGAGCTCCTAAACATTTTATTCCATTACCCAAAACCGATTATCAGAAAGTCCTTGTCACTCGAATCAGGGTGTCTACCGGGTTTGGTATTGCAAATTCCATGACGTTTTCATTACTTAAATTTTCCCATGCCTCTTAGAATATGGGACCATTACAGTTTTATGTCATCAATAAATAGCGATTTGCAGAAACATTATCTACCAAACTGATGCCATGATTATTGGCCAAAAAACTCCGTAGGCGAATTTTTTTTTGCAAAACTGGATAAAATGTGATGAATTTTAAACCAAATTTTTATTTTAAGAATCTATCAAAGGCAAAAATTCCATGCAGCTGATGTAAATTTCATGACTTTTCCATGAACCTGAATTAAATTTCATCACATTTCCATGAGTTCCATGACCTTAATTTAATTTCATGACTTCCACACCGGTAGACACCCTGAATAATTAATACTTGTTAGGCTGTTTTAGAATATCTGTACTCACTGACTGATGTACTTTCATCAGAGTACTGTTATCTAACGCTTTTTCTGTAAATTCAACTGTGTATTCAAAAATATGTCGTTACCCAAAAAAAATTCAATTTTGGTAATTTTTTCAGGTTTGGTAAGCATAGGAGCTTAGTGTGACACTGTAGTTGTGAAAGACTGTCAAAATCGGTGTCAGAGCCTTAAAGTCAAACACAGGTCTCATTGCAACGTGAAGCCTTAGTCTTTAAATTTTCATTAGTTTAGTAGTAAGAAACAATTTCATTTAATGGCGTATCCATTTTCTCAATTTCTTTAATGCCTAGGGCCCTATAGGCATCCTTTTCAATACCCTAGCCATAGGCGATAACGCTAACATTTCTCCGATAACTTGTGGAATCTAGTTTCACGCACTTGTCATTGATTCCATAATTCGCATGGGTGTAAGAAATCTTAAATAACATGAAATACCATCAGCACAATTCCCTCTTGAAAACGAGCAGCATTCGTTTAGTTATAAGGTGTGAAACTTGATCCTGCCTCTGGCATGCTGCAGCGCATAACCTTTGCCATTTTACTAGATATGCCACAATGTTGTATTGTACAGGTATCCCAAACAAGAAAACTACATGTATACCTGCCCACACAAGAATATCTTACGTTAAAATTGTGAACAATTTTATTTTTCTTGGGAAAGATTTGCATATCGTTTGCATATATATAATTGCATCACTGTTAATGCAAGGTAACTATGCAAGTAACCTAGTGGGTATGGTTAGGATTTGGTGCATCAATTGTTGCATTAGGGACACAGTTGAAATGGAAATTCCAGCTATTCAGTTTCCTACTTGAAAACATATGTATCAGCTAATCTTTGCATGCACAGCACATATTGTCAGTAATCTCTTGTGTGAATTTTTGAAGTTCACGGCGAAGTACAAAATCCTACTTCGTGCCAAAGTGAATTCATCGCCACGAGAGATTTCTCATCATGAATGCTCAGTTTCCTCGAAATTAGTGATGTAAAAAACGGTTTTCCGATTTTTTTCTCTCCTCCAAAATGCACGTCAGCGAATTTAAATGCTATCGTGTAGGAATACGAGCGAATGTTTGATTTCGCAACGCAGTATTTCTACTGTATATCTCAACAAGATTAGGTGTGAAAAGAACGTTAAAAGCACTCTTCGTGCCTTGGCAGTTTTATTTAAATTTATTTTCTTCTGATTGCATGCAGTTTGACATTTGAAAACGTGCAGAAAGTGGCATTTTCCTTCCTTGTGTATTTTCAAGCGCAGTTCTGTCTCCGGGCTTTTGCATGATCAAATTTTCCCATGATTTGCAGCAAACAGAATCAATGTAAAAATATCGAATTTTAACCAGAAGCCTGCCAATTGCAATAAGAACGTCTTTTTTACAAGTTATATCATGTATCAGAAAATTCTAAAGTTCCCTATTGGAGAGTTAGACACGATGACGTACTGCGTGGGTACAATTTAGATGGCAACCAACAACAGATTTACTCTGATAGATGATATTTACATAACGGTACGACGGCAGATAATACAGAAATGTAATATTGTGACCGAAATAAAAACCATCTGACGTGGCAGATATTCGAAAACATGCACCATTTACTGTATATGAAACCAAAATGATCATTTCAAAATCAACAACGAGTCGGTTTTTTTCAATTTCAGATTCCAATATATTTCACTCAATAGAAACTACTTTTGGGCTTTTTGGGAATGACATGTCCGTATGGTCGGTTGCTATTCGCGAAAGTTTTCTTCAAACACAACAACATGACCTTTGATCCCGAGTTCTAAACGAAAAATTTCAAATATATTTACGCAGATGTAGATTCCGTGAGCTGTCCAGTTTAACAAGGGTTGATTCATTGAGGATGTACCCAATACATTGACAAGATACTTGTACAATGCATGATGCCGCAATTTTGCCGCAAATACAAGTCAAAACCGACATTGCATGCACTGTGCAGCATTGTACTGTACTTCCTTAAAGTTTCAGTAAAGGTTCTGCTAGACTTAGAATTACTTTGCATTCTACGAAAGATGCAAGGTGAGAGACCTGAAGAGAAAGCAATTATTGCTTCTTTGATGGGCAAAACTGCCTAGCACAGCCGTTGAATTACAATAGAACTCCGTGGCAAAAATATCTGAAAATACTTATTGAAAACTACGGCTGTGTGACCCATGCCTAATAAAACATGGACTTGGACGAAACAACCATCATTACAGCGAGCCTAACACATGGTGTGTTAAACTAAAGAATAAATACAGCTCATGAATTCGAGCTATGAGAACTGTACAAAAATTGAACCCTAAAACGAAAACCGGATGAACATTTGACTATACTACGATACATTCCCTGCTATTGCCCTCTGCATAGACCCTATGAGAAAGTGGACTTTTCCTAACCACTCATAGGCTGACAGATTGCATGTATTCAGGATAAAACAAAGAAATTACCGTACATGTTTAGGTCAGTATATTCCTAGGATAAGCCAGATCAAGCTAGGATATGCCAAGACAAAAACCCAGACAAAAAAATTATAAATTCCGACAGCTAGCACAAGGGGACATTCTTGTGTAACAGACAACTACGGTTCAAATACATTTTGTGCACATTTTAAGCAGGGAAAATAACGTAGTATATCCGAACATTTTCTGGGGCAAAGACTTTTCGTATGTAAGCTTATTACTAATGGCATATGGTTCATCACCACTGTGTTATGGAGCAGTTCAAATAAATATCTGGAGATTTTACATTCTCGAGCAGAAATTTGATTTTTTGCGAACGAGCATTAGTTTCTTTCGTCAAGAGATAAAGACTATTTATGCGAAAACAATTCTGAGAAATTGAAAAAATGATACCCAGAAGAGACAACCTAAAGAGTCAGCTAAAGGAGAAGCGAGGAGTTGGTTTTTTTTCCAAATAAACTGACCTTTTTAAAATTAACTCCAAAATCATCCTTTTCTTAAAAGCTGTGTTTCATAGATTATTGATCACAAGGAGGAATAACAACAAGAAGCCACCTATTTCAGAGCTTGTACGTGTTATCTAACTATGCTAGGCTAAGACTACGATGTTAAATTTTAACAGCTGTGTAGTCATTCAGCTGTTTTCGTACTGCAACTGCCATTAGACAAACGGCTACAATAATGTCAACAAGGTCACACGAGGATTTCTGAAGCCATCGTATTCAGCATACAACACTGATATATTATTCAAATAAAATCACGACTCAGTCTAGATTCCCATGTCTCTGGCACAAGCCAAGAAGGTGCCTATTAATTACGAAACTAACAGCCTCATTTCTTCGCCAATTAAACGATTCCAAGATTGTATTAATTGCACGATAGCAGCAAAGCTGAAAATGTGCACAATCCTGACTGCAATGACGCAATTGCGCTGCCGCAGCGAATATATTAAAATCGTAAATTAATTCGGGCGAACGCACAATGAAGCAATTCCAGCAAAGTGTGGAGTATCTGCTGGAAAATGTGAAACAGACTCAGTAATGCCCTTATTACCGGGTCATGGCGCAATTACCCTGACCTGGGAATCGAAATAACTGTCCTAAAGCATAAAACAATTCATTTTCAGCTGTTGGATTCGTTTCAACTTAATTTGGTATACAAAGCACACAAAGTGTTTGTGTTTTATGTGGTTTGTGTGGTGTTAAACTGTCTAATGGATGATGAATATAAATAAAACAATTGTCTAGTTTGGAACAATTACAAAACCTAAACGCTCGCCATCATTTATTTAAAATGCCGTGAATTTCTATTTAAAAATGCAGCTAACTTTTCAAATTTGCATCAACTTTGAAACAGTCTCTTAGTAATGTCCATTACCGGGCCATGGCGCAAACGTTTGACCTGGGAATCGAAATAACTGTCATACAGCATAAAAATTCATTTTCAGTTGTTGGATTCATTTCAGTTTAGTTTTGTTCACAAAACAAACGAAACACTTTAAATCACTTTAAAATGTTTCTTGTGTTCCGTGTTTATCGTGCGTTGTTAAATTGTGCAATTTATCACGAATATAAATCTAAAAATTGGCTAGTTTTAAATTTTAAATAATTACACTACCTAAACGCCCGATATCTTTTAGTTAATTTAGTTAACATTTTAAAAAAGGTTCCATCGAGTTTTGCTTTGAAAATGTTCTCCAAAAGCATTTCAAAAGCATGCTAAAGTGTTTGATTTTTCATTCAAATTCTATCATCAAGGAAAATTAAGTTGCTGCTCTTGGAAAAATAAGGCCTTCTGTTTACAAACTTGCTATTGAGTAGCTTTTCAGTTTCTAGAAGTATATCTACAACATTTTCTTCGATACATTGAAGAAGTGGCTTGCATTCATCAGGAATTAAGTGGTGTAATCGATAAAAGTAGCATTTCACCAACAAGTTGACAGTGTCATTAATAATTTGTTATGAACAACCTCTGTGCTATCGAGTTTGCTTTGAAAAACCAAACTACATTTGATTTGAAGATGAATGCGAACCATCGTATGTTTCATTTGCAGAAAAATTTTTTTTTCTCAACTATCAAAGGTCGGAAATTGACACAGCAAGGAATTCTCCTTGAAATGCACGGCACTGGATTTTTACTCACCCTTTTCTTTGATTTGATGTTGGCAATCTGCTTGTCGCAGCACTCCCCAATAGTGGTGCTTCCCCAAAGTTCTCTTCCTATTCGTAGGTAGGCAAACGACATGGCGGAAATCGGAATAACGTATGTCACGACCAGAATGGTGATGTTATAACTGGAAATAAATTAAAATTACAATCAGTATGATGCCAATGTGCATAATCCTTAAAACTATGATGGTGTCAATCACTGATAGCACTACTGCCATGCTAGGTTGCCTGTCGATTGGGGCAACCATTTTTGGGAAATACTCCATGCAAATGTACATGTAGGCCTATCTTCAAGATAATGTCTGTTCATTCAGGATGTGTCAGAATACCTTTTACAAACGTTTAGGGCAGATAGAGGGGTAATATTGGAACATGTTTACCCCTAATAAGGTATGTCTGGAAATTCACCTTTCGCGGGGTAAGTCCCAGAAAGCAAACCCCAACAGTGCAGTGAATACAATGAACACACATGTGGGTATTCCACTAAGGTACTTTCTTGGTCATATCTTGGGAACGATGCATTTCCAGACATAGGTTGTTATGGGGAAACATGTTCCAATATGATCCCTCTATCTGCCCTCAACGTTTGTAAAGGATATTCCGATACATCTTATTATCTTATTATCATAATTTAAGCCAATAATTTTTCCGCATAAAAACACCTTGACTGCGACTTCAGTTTTTTATTTATTTTGCCCAGTTTTCTCCATTTTGGTAATTTACCGTTCGCTCACCTTTTTGTTTATTGCAATAAATGGCGGCCCAGATCTAAGTTTCCAAGAAAGGTGCAAAATAGCGGAAGTCGTTTCCGGCCCAAATGGTGCTCGTTTAAAATTTGAATATATTATGTTCGCAGAGCGGATAACAATAGAACAAACCGAAGGAATTCAGCTAACCTAAGACAATGCGAAACGGGTTTTGTAGAAAAACCAAACTTGCCTCAATTCGGTCAATTTTAACGTAAACAGGCTGTCACACAGTACGGAGGTAGAATAACATAGGAAATAGAGGAAAAATGAAAAAACATAGTAAGGATACAGGAATTGTTTTTCTTAAAAAATCAGTAAATTACTGCAGCTTAGAGCATTTCCTACTTTTTTATTGTAATTGCTCATACCGAATTTTTGTTCACATCTCTTCGTATGCAAATATCTGATTTTTTTTTTTCAAAATTGTCACCACATATTTAAAAAAAATTAAATTTTTAATGAACTAAATAAACAGCGGTAATTCTCAAACTTTGTACCACAGCCCAGGTAATTTTAGAATGACAGACCTTTGCGACTATTGAGAACGCCGTAGGCAAATTTTGTATAAAAACTAGAAGAAACAGTGTAAATATTACCTTTTAAGAGAAAGCCGTAGGCGAAATTAAAAAACTAGCCATAACGCAATTTTTTTAAAACAAAACCAGAAATGATAGATTTAACATCTCCGATAATGAATTTTAGCCAGTATCTGCTATATTTTTCTTTGCCACAGCAGTTTGCTGTAAAATATAGGAATATATAGGAACTTTTCTAAAAATATAGGAAATATGTAATCACTGTACAGCCTGCGTACAAGTGGCGTTTTATTATCAAACAGAGCAAAGATGAATCAACTTACATAAGTGCTTTCAAATACAGCCCATCATTAATTGAAGTATTTTGCCGAGATAATTAAAATACTGCATTAATTTTTTAGGTCACCGCATGAGCTTTTCTTAGGTTAAGAACCCTTATCTTCGTAATTTCGAACATTCTTCATCCTTGGCAACAAATGCACAACGGATCTTAGACGAACATATTCTTAATTGCACTAGGCTTACGCCCTGGCCAAAACCACGGTTTCATCCTGAAATATTCCCCGAATTGCTCCTATAATTGCATCCATTCCAAAAATCAATTATCTTCATGCATTGCATTCAGCGGTAATTAGGTGAATCCAAGAGAGAAAGTTGGTTTAGGGCAGGATGACTTAAGGGGTGAAGAATTTAAAACCCAACATTTATTATACAGAATTTCATCGGGTTTTTGGAATGTTTGCGCATGGATGACTTTTCCACCAAATTACAGAAGAGTAAAAAATGATCTACATGTATGTTCCAAACAATCGGAATTACAGGGTGATCACTACCGCATTAAAGTTTTTATTTCATGTATATGTACTGTATTTGGTTCACAGGTATTACCAGCCGGCCACGCTGAGGGCATCACATTGTGATGCCCCTGTACATCCAGGATGTCGAAATCAGCTACAGTATTGTACATTCATAAAACGATGGTTGGCAAGCCAAAAATATCGGTTGAAAAGGCAATTCGGCATCCATTCAAGACAAGCTGTGTAAGTTGGGCCACCTTACTGGAATTTCTTATTCGAGCGTCACAAAAATAAAGAATTTCGATAGACTGGCTGTTCATAACTGTCATTCGCCCAATGGGTTTTCCTGCCATGAAACGTCCTACAGCAATTTTATCAATGGCAGATAGGTTTTTTTCGAGGAGGTTGAAAATGGAGACTGCAAAAGACATTGACTTCAGAAACTTTATCGAAGCCGGAAATGACGTATGTAATAAAAAATGGCGTCTGATTTGCACTGAGTTAAGTTGAATTTATTATTCTAACCAAAATTAATACACGCAGAGAATTAACATCGAATCACATAGCCATTAACAATTTATTTGTACATTTTGTAGCCAAAAAAAACTATGTAAGCAATGTCTATCTAAATGAAATTTACAAAATTCAATCTCGAATCCAATATTGTCGACGTCATTAAGTAGTAATGAATAGACATTATACTGATCATATACAGTATAAAACTTCTGTGGTTTCAAAAATATCAGCCTTGTCTGGTAAACTGTTTATAATGTCAGCGTGATCTCATACAACCCCACGACAAATGTCCTGCAACACACCATGTTTACTAGTACCATTCGACTTTGGAGGCAAACTGCGGAAAACTGCCATGGAAGAAACATTTCAATCAAGCAAAATATGAAAGAGCAGTTTACCATCTACCAAAATTACACATGCTCTGAATTAAAACAAATGTATTCACAAAGATATGGCATAAAATCAAAAACATTGTAAGGACAAAAGTCTTGCAACACAATAATATCGGGTCAAAAGTCCTGCAACTTGATGATAAATATCTTGTAGCACTACCTTTTGATTTAAAAACAGTGTTAATCTGATGTAGACTGATGTTATAAGTTCCTCACATTCCTCTGGGATCTCATTACTTCACACAATGGACATTTTCCTCCAAATCCCACACACTTTGAATTTCAACTTTGTTCACCCTTCTTTTCATGTTCCCCAAACATTTTTCATGGGTTTGAGTTCTAGTGAGTTTACTTATATGAGAAACTTATAACATCAGTCCACATCAGATTAACACTGTTTTTAAACCAAAAGGTGGTGCAACAAAATATTTACCATTAAGTTGCAAGACTTTTGACCCAATATTGTTGTGTTGCAACAGTTTTGTTTTTTCAGTGATTTTGATTTTATGACATATCTTTGTAAATACGTTTTTTTTAATTCAGAGTATGGGTAGTTTTGGTAGCTAATAAACTGCTCTTTCATATTTTGCTTGTTTGAAATGTTTATTGCGTGGCAGTTTTCCGCAGGTTGCCTCCAAAGTCGAATGGTACCAGTAAACATGGTGCGTTGCAGGACTTTTGTCGTGGGGTTGTAGTACCCATGTACTCACTGTCCAATTATTTATGTCCCTAAGGCGTCCATCTAATCAAGACTGACAAATGTCTCGTAAGACTCGTGTTCATTATTAATTGCATTAAAACCTGATTACAAAATTAATCTTGTGGTATCAAAAGCTCGCCAGAAAATAAGCTGCAGGATCATGCCTTTTTAATTAATTTTGGCTCAGTAGAATTAAGCCAACTCACCATGCCTATTGTCTGCATTCAATGCGCAAAATTTAAAGTCTAACAACTTTATAGTAGAAAGTAAAAGCGAGATAAACAAATAATCGCCAAAAAACTAGACTTTATAGATCGCTTTTTCGCTATCAAACTAAGTGCATCTTTTGTGCTTTTTTACTAAGAGCTTCTCGGGGCGCCAATTTAATTTACCAGTCCCAAAGACGTCAATATTGGCAATAAAACGAGTGAACTTCGATTATTTAGATGCTCTCTAATTTAATCAAAACTTTTTTCTCATTCAAATTGAATCACCAAAGGGGCGCAGAAAATAAAATCACTTTAAAAAGTCAATAAGAACTGTTCTAAATACACGTGTGGACATACACTATACGAGTAGATTAAGACTTAGCACATTTTACATCTTATGATGATACCTATGGTGCTTCCTATACCATGAGATTGAAAAGGGAAACTTATATCCAACGGTAGACATGCATCAAATTTACATGTATTACTGGAATAGAATTACCGAATTTGTAATATATCAGTTAAGCTTGTGCATAGCAGCCTGCATTTTGAATACAGATAAACTCTCTAAAACGTCTTATAACCCATATGAAATATTTCATAACCTATTCTGTAGCCACAATTTACGATCGAAAAAATATGAGCAGCCATAAATTATGCAGACACATTTTCAAGATTATAAGAGGTGCCTCTTATAATCCTGAAACTGGCAAAGAACTCTGTAGGCAATTGCCAGTTTTATGTAATCACGAAATTTCTTCCAGGTGGCAACACAACAGGCATCTTCTAGATGTAAAAACTAGTCCTACACATAGAACAATCAGGTATCAATGATGGATGTGCAAACATTCACATAAATTCTCCAACACGAATTTGTTTAATTTCTTGGTTAAAAAATAAGAAAACTTTAGACAAAGTACAAGCTCTGGCTTAACAAAGCAAATTTACATTTGCAGTTCTTAAAAATGTAAAGAAGCCTAGTCGTAAACAAGAATATTGTTTTGCTTAAAGAAAAATGATATACATGTATGCATTTCTTTAACAAATGTGAAAACGCCATGAAGTAAAATAGATTTTTCCCTATACAGAGCTAATCTTTGAAAATAAATAGGAAGATTTCAAAACTTCCATAATGCTTTAAAGAAAAGCATAGCAATAACCAGAGGTGTGCATTTTACCTAAACTGTTTACCTCTGCAATGATCTGTTCTTTTCACCTAACGGTTTACTTAATACCAAGTGATTATACTATATTAAACAAAGGCCGTCAAAGTGGAAAACTTTTTAAATGTCGAATGGCTATTGTTATTTATTATCGATGGACGTAATAAGCAACAATAGCCATTTGGCATTAACATAATCAAACTTAAAAGAATAAAAGAAAAAGGATGCTTTATTCCATGCTGGATATTGTCCTAAACATTGCCCAAAAAGCCATAACATATTTTATTTCCATTTTTCCACGCATCTTCTTTACTAACATACCAACATCAGAGGAATGCCATGGATCAATGTTTGGTTTCACTGTCGTGACAGTGGCGTGAAACATTCAACCAACATGCAACGTTTCATTCAAACATTCTTGTTCTCGCATGGCTGCTGCAACTCGTTTTTCCCAGGAATTTTCATTAAAACCCTATCCCTCCTAACTTGCTGAAGAGCATTTCAAGGCCAGATTCATGAAAGTAAGTCTTGCTTCTTTCCAAAACTTTAAATTAAAACCAAAAACGTGCTTGCTCACCCGAGTGAAATGAACACGCTAAAGAAAGCGTTTTCCTTGGAACATTGCTTTAATTCACGGGCACCAGCGTGATGATTAATAATTATGACGAGGAGAACAAAATTACGCTTAAGGTGCACATTAACCGCCTATGTGCCGAGTTCGTTAAAATTTTAAACAGCCTACAGTTTGAATAATGAGTGAAAAATAATTCAGCCTTAGTCTGTTTGTTCGCTTGGTACGTGCAATATAATCCAGATTTGTTTCATTTCAAAAGTGACTGTAAGATAGTGAAATGGGTGACTGCACTGAGCCAAAAAGACATTTCGAAGTGAAATTGTAATTAATTAATAGCAAGGTGTTTCTTCGTTCCTTCGGCAACACCGTGTTCCCTTTTAATGCAATATTCATGTTTTTCGCAGTCACTACGGCAGTACCTCGCTCAATTTTGCTTTCAAAGAACAAAAGGGGCGATTAGGGAAAGTTAATGCCACAAGTAATTTAATATGTCTGAATTACCTGCGTTGCCATGGGAATTGTGTGCATGTATATAGATGCAAGAATGCGGTTATTTCTTGGAAAACCCACTTAATTGCACTGGTAAAAGTTCCAATATAGAACACAGGTAGTTTTTTATCGGAATTTTAAAAAGTTTACCAATTCCCAGTCATAATACAATAATTAAATACCAAAATCAATTAGCGTTATTTTCGTACTTAAGAATTAATTACTGAATGAAGTTAACTTTAAAAGGCGCCTTCAAACCGTCAAAACATTCAGTAATCTTAAAACGTAAACAATGTCGGGCACACGAATCAATAAAGTTTGTGTGTCACCAATCACATTTGCAAAAAATGTCCTATGACTGCCAATAGGCTCCCTCCAGGAAACGTGGTATTCGAAATGCATTCTGGGATACTAATATCGTAAAACTATGTCAAAAGTAGAGGAAACTTGGAATATCGTGGACAAGCCTATTTTCGTAGTTTCAGTACATGTACTGTAGTACAGACGCGACATATGACATCACACCTAATAAACAAACATTTTTCAACGCATGTTTTGACAGTGTGTTGGCACTTTAAGAATTGTGGTTAGAACCTTCTAAATTTAACTATTTTCCAGCTAGAGCTCAATAGCAAACAGGCTCATTACTCAAATACCTCATCAGCTTTTAAGATCAAATAACTAGCTTTGATACAGCAGCCAGTTTTCGCTTCCGGTATGGATAAACCTATTTTAATCATCTGAAATACTTTCTGAAAACATTTTTTAAGGTCCAAATCGGAAAAAATTCGCTGCTGCACATTTTGGTTAAAATTCTTGCTTCACAAGATAGCACAATCTCGGTTTGAAGTTCAGTCGATGCTGCAGAATTTGCAACAAATGTCTTTTCACGTGACAGATAAGTTATCACTTTGTAAAGAGAAAACCTCGTTTGAAAGTGTCACGAAGGCTCGCTCCACAAGAATTTATCTACATTTAACATCGTATTGCACACCACATCAATATTTCCACAAGACCATGGGCAAATTCTACCCTTTCATAAATGTGATACTCATGCCATTATCTGCTACATGTTGCATTAACATGTCCTCATTTCGATAAGCAAAAGCACGATGAAAACAACTCAACATGATATACAAAGCGTGTAGCGTGTCAACCTAAGAAGATAAAAATAGCTAAATCATTCGGAAAAGAGAGATTATCCCTTATTGAGAGGAATACATAATAAGCCGATGTGCTTTAACGGTCTTTGGCAAAACTCAGGATGTCATTCTCGTCATTATTGCAGACGGAAGCTCGAAAGTCATTAGGTATTCAAAATTGAACAAAGGGCGTATTAGACAAACGACGGTTAAATTCGAGCTTACGACAATCATAAAACCCAATCTGTGTTAAGTGTTATTCTGATGCCCTACTACGCTCATAACACATATCCGCAAGTGCTTGCCTATGTTGTTGACCTGACCAGGAATACGAAAGATTTGAATGTAATCTTACCTGTAGTCCAGCTTGCTCGTGACATTGGGTCCATCAGGCCAATTAAGGAAGCACAAAGTTCGAAGTGTCCCATCCTTGTAGGGGATTCCTTCCGTCTTGGAATAGAGTAAATTCGGCAAGGACAAAAGGCTTCCGGCCAGCCAGATGACCACTATAATGGTCAGGGCCTTGTGCTTGGGCATCCGAGGCTTCAGTGGATTCATTATGGCAGTGTACCTGAAACAATACATCACTATTAATACATCTTTCGCTGTAAATGCTTGTTTAAAATGTGCTACCAACCGTAAAACATTGATATAAAATTGTACAAGTCAAACACAAAGTATACTTTCAAGAATAAATATTATATCAATCAAAAGGTGCAAATAAAAGCACCGATGACAAAATATGAAGAACAAAAGGCATACATGATAACGTTATTGAAATTCTAATTTGGATATAAGGCTACTATAGAAAATGCCCGGCTCCACAGGTATATTCCCTAGCTGTGGCAATTTATTCATTTCCTGTTTTTTGGGTTTATCCAAACTTAAGCTTCCTTAACAATTATTTTTATTTTGCTGAAACAGCCGTCAGACAATCACTGCCAGCCCAAGAGCCGCCAGGAGAAGCCTACTTTCTCAATTCAATTCAACTCAGTAGGCCTACCCTACAATCAGTAAATGAATACCATGTGTTAGGGGGGTGTAATCCATCAACCCAAAAATTAGAATTCAGCAGTTAATTACCACCGCATTTGGGGTGGACACCAACA
>JAQGAF010003485.1:0-17430 GCA_034687865.1 Kryphioiulus occultus
ATCAGCATAAATTGCTGATATTTCTGTCAATCATGCACTCAAGTAAGGTCTGCTGAATAACTGGTAAGTTATTTTTTACTGTTTTGCGTGTTTTTAAAAAACATAGTATAAAATAAAATGTAACACGAGTATAACATGAGGAATTTAACTCTGAATTTAACTCCTTCACCGGCTTAATCTTTATTTATCTTTATGTTACAATACAATATTAGAAAAACAAAAGTGGTGTCAAACTTCACCTGTACCAAGGTAAAGACAGTGTTGCAGTATAGGTGAGCTGACAACGCAATTTACATGTACATGGCGTTTTACGACTTTTTATTTTTTACGACTTTAGGACTTGTTTGCCACCCTGCACAAAGGTCAGGGGTCAAAGGAGGTAGCCAAACTGAACATGTCAGTACAGGTAGTCTGACAACACAATTTACATGTTGTTTTATGTTTTTTTATTTTTAGTTCTTTTTTTAGGACTTGTTTGCCACCCTGCACAAAGCTCAGGGGTCAAAGGTCGTACCTCCTGAGGGGCGATTCGCTGCGGTCCTCGCTGATGATGACGTCCTCGCCCTCGTCGCTCAGCGCAGAGGGGTCGATCATGAAAGCGTGTCTGAAACGTGGAGAGTAGGGGGCGATCAGAAAGTACGAAAGGTCATCGGGGTCAAAGGGCGTCTGGGGACTGACCTGCGTGGGCAGCAGCGAAAGCGGTCGCATCGCGGCGCCTCCTCGGCGTCCCTGAGCGTGTGCGGAAGTCGCTGGTTCAGCGTTTCCGGTAAGGCCAAGACGAACAGGCCGGCCACCAGCAGCAGGCAGCCCATGCACACCAGGGGAAAGGTCAGAGTGCGCTCACCCTGTACGAAATGTGGAAAAGGTCAACTCTGTAAAAACTATCAGTGCTCCAAGACTATGTCAAAATGTTGGTCATTTTTTCAAAAATTTGACATGTATCAAACTCCTGACCAGGTAGTTGACGAACGGGATGATGACCGGTCCGAGCATGCTGACCAGTGAGCTGAAGTTGAGTCCGCGCCCCCTGACCACGGTCGGATACAGCTCGCTGGCCATCAGCGGCAGCACCGTGAAGGCCGCGGTGACGGCGCATTTGGCCACGGCAAACAGGACCAGGATCAAGGTAGCGTCTGGAGAAATCCAACGAAAAAAGTGACAAGAACATATCGAGAACGCCATTGGACCACCACCAACACTACTGGAACACCAACGTGACGCCAATCTATTTTAGCATTGCTGATGAATGGGAGCAAATCATGTGACATCATCCACGTGCGCGTTCACGGTCAAAAACTGCGTTTTCGACGTGAAAATGAGCAAACTCACGTTCATGCGTTTTACCAGCAATATTGAATTACTGAATAATTCGGGTAACAGGGCACCCCCAAATGCTGGGTACATGTATAGCTTCAAATAAATGATACAGAAATCTCCTTTAAAGGTAAATTCTCGATAAAATGAAAAAAGATAACGAAAGCTATACACGTCGAATTTTTTATTCCATGGCACGAGATCTGCTCCCATTGATTTGCAATGCTACACGTGACGTCACACGTTTTCGTCACGTTCACGTTTAACGTGGAGCTGAAACTCTCTAATAACGTGCCCAGAACGCATATGTCTGGAACATATCCCAGAACACATACAAAACGCATTCCAAACTCGAAATAAGTGCAAATGGGAGAACATGAGAAGAATGCATCCAGGACAACCGGAACGTACTGACAACAAGCCTTAAAGGGGCCATCCATAAATCACGTCTGGGAATTTTCATGTTTTTAGACTCCCCTCTCCATGTCCTGTCCGATTTTTTGAGACATTAAAAGACCCAGATCAGAAGAGAAATATGAATATCCAATTTCAAATACTATAGTGAAATTTTAGAAAGTCTAGATCACAAAATGATGGATTTTAGCCGACAGTTTTGTAGAAGGAAATATTAATATTAATAATTAAGGGAATGCCGTTGGCGACCTTTTTTAAAAATTCCTGGAAATAATTGTTTTTTTGTCTACCACTTATGTCTACTACTTATTAATAATGTTGCAAACTACTTTCGAAATTTAAAAATTGTTTCATGATGAAAACGCTGTAGGTAATAGGCAGACATAATGGATTTTAGGTGTATTTTAGTGGCGTTTTGATAAGAAACATTAGGAAATGGTAATGATAATAAAAACACCATTGGCGACATTTTTATAAAAAAGTATATCACAAAAATAACTCTTCTAATCCGGAAGAGCGGACGATCCGGACTTCCACTTTCCTTTACACCCCTCCCTCCAGTCCGTCAGTGTCCGGTTTTCGAAAACCATCCCTCCCCCTTGCCCGGACGTCCTTTATGGATGACCCCTAAGGTAAAAGTGAACACGAACAAAACGCATGACGAGCTCACCGGACTGAACGAGCAGGGTCGAAACGCAGGCCGTGCCGGACACGACGAGGCTCCAGCACAGGGTCCACTTGCGACCCCACAGCTGCATGCTGGGCCAAAGGAGGGCGTACGAGGGCAGCTCAGAAATGGCAGCGACCGAGAAGTTGAGGCGGGGGTCGCGACCGGGCAACGAGGGCGCCAAGTAAGAGAGACCCACGTAGGCAAAACACGTGGAGAACCTGCCTTGAAGAGACACGCACGAGAGGGGACGAAACAATCAGACAGGGAGCGCTCACGTTTCAAAAACTACCACAAATAATGGGTTTTGTAATCGAGGGAGTGGCAACTTGTGTTAGTTAAATTCCTACTGAAGCCACACTGATGTCATCAAAGTCACACTGAAGCCATTAAAGTCTGAAGTAAAGTCCACATAGTACCTGGAAGTGTAACTCCAGCCTCGTTCAGACTACTTCAATGACTACAGTGGTTCTTCAATTGAAGTCATTGAAATCACACAAACTCGTTGAAGTCTGGACTAAAGTCCATACAGTAGCTGGAAGTGTGAGCGACTCAGCCTCGTTTACAGACTTCAATGACTACAGTGGGTCTTCAACGAGACTTCAATCTGACTTCACATGGGTCAATGAGCTTGTTTGTTTATGAGATTTTTAACGTTGGCCTACAGTGTATATTCGTGGCGCTGAATGGGGACTTCCAGTGCTTCCACGACTACACTGCGACTTCAGTGGTACTGGAATAAAACTTCAATATTCTTCACAGATATCAATTAGTGACTACAGTTGGACTTAATGGGACCTTCCAGGACTTTAGTGGGATATCAATGTCTACATTGGGACTTCAGTGTCAGTCTAACTTCACAGATATCAATGAGTGACTTCAGTGGAACTTCCAGGACTTCAGAAACTTCTGTGAGACATCAATGAGACCACGAGGGACTTCAGTTTGAGTTCACAGACATCCATGACTACAGTGGGGCTTCGTGACGAGTGAATGGGGACTTTCTGGACTTCCTGACTTGGCAGCCTGTTGAAGTTGCAGCAACTTCCTCAACAAAAGTCAGAAAGTTGTTGAATTTGCGTTGAAGTCCCAATGAAGTCCTACAAGCCATAATGCAGCCACTAAAGTCATAAGTCAGGCTTAAGTCTTCAAAGTTTGGCAAAATGGCGATGCTCAAGTTTCGAGAGTTGCCACTCCCTGGACTTGAACGGTCGACCGCAGCGCCCCCTCACCAAGCCAGCGTGATGACCAGTGTGTTTCTTCGCACGTTTGGCGTCCTGAAGAGGTCGCCGTAGTCGTAGAGACCTTCTTTGGTCGCCTCGTCCTCCTCTCTAGATGTCGCCTCAGCTTGAAATCTTCGCTTCAGAAACCAACAGATAAAACAAAAACCGCAAACGTCACAAACTCACTAAAGTCCATGAAGTCAAGTCAAAAGCAACATTTTCAGAAACACTGAAATAGGCAAAAGGAGGGGAAAATCTGCGAGAAATCGACATTTACGACGTGTTGTAATTAAGGAGAAAGCTAAGGGGTAGCCCATAAAGGGCACTCTTCAAATTGAGAAGAAACCACGAAGCCATTAGCGTTGGATGTTAACGTAGACATTTGATACACTCAGAAAATACATGTAGCTGCCCCTAACCGGCAGGCAATCATTACCAGCTTGAGAACCGTTAGGAGAAGCCCACTATTACATCGTGCCCATGCTGGAGCATTGGGGCAGCAGGGACTATTCCGAAGCGAGGGTGTTTTTGTTCGTACCTTGAGGGCGATCATGTAGTCTGGCGGCAGGGGTCGCCGGTTGACGTGGGCGATCGTGCGGACGATCTTCTCGGTCTCTTCAAAGCGACCGTGGGCCAAGAGCCAGCGGGGTGACTCGGGAAGGACCCTGGGATAGGGCACCGTGGAAGACAACAATAATGAGAGTGAGAATGGTAGAAAATTAAGAGGTAATGAGGGTGAGACTGACCACCAGTAGAGGAAGAAGGCCACGAAAGGTACGGTGGTGGCCAGTGCCATCTGGTGCCAGTCGCGAACCAGAGAAGCCACCACCGACAGGAGGACCAGAATCAGGGAGTAGACCACGTTCGTCACCACCGTGGTCCGGGTGCGGGCTGCGGGACCCACCAACTCGATGGCTGTAAGACAAAAATATCAAAGGTATTGAAGATGTCATAATAATAAAAATCATCGGAAATATTAATGATACTAAAAATATCAAAAGTATTGAAAATATAATAATAATCAAAACAACCAAAATTATTAATGATACCAAAAATATCAAATTAACAAAAATTGTAATGCTACTCAAAATAGCAAAAGAATTTAAGATTTCATAATAATCAAAATTTCCAAATTATCAGAAGTTTTGAAAATATCATAATTTTAAAAATTACAAAAAATATCAGATGTATATAAAACATCATAATAATGAAAATGGCCAAAAATATTAATGATACTAAAATATCATAATTATCAAAATTTCGAAAAATATAAATGCTACTTAAAATATCAAAAGTATTGAAGATTTCATAATAATCAATATTACCAAAAAATGCTACTAAAATATCGAAATTATTTAAATATCAAATCTAATGGTAATAAAATTTACCTTAAATCTTGAAATAAAACTTGAAAATATCATAATCACAGTTACCAAAACTATCAAAATTATTGAAAAAATACCATAATAATTAAATTAACCAAAATATTAATCATACAAAAACCATCAAAATCTCAGGAATGATAACAGTACCCAAGACATAGGGCGTCCCTATGATGGCTGGAACGGCCAGTCCATTGAAGAACCTGAGGATGACCCACGTGACGTAGTCAGTGGCGAAAGCGGTTGCTGTCCCAAAAACGGACAGCAGGAGAAGGTAGAGGAAGAACGTAGGGCGGCGACCCAAACTGACCGGAAGTTAGTTTGTTATTGGAAATTTGGAAAAAATTTGACAAATTCAATATTCAAAATTCTTACCTGTCTTGGAGTCTACCGAAAACGAGATGTCCGACGAGCCCCCCGACGGCGAAGGCGCTTAGGGCCAGTGGCACCAAAAGTCCCCTGTCGCAAACTAGGTCCCACTGCAAATGAAAAAATACATAAATCCGATTTTTCGTTTAGAACGTATTTCATGCAAATTTACAAATAGAAAATTCAGAAAATTGCATAACTAAGACGCGGACATTTCACTGCCAGGTACTTAAGGTGCCTTAAAGAGTTCAGGTTTACATAAATCCAGGATGGACAATCAAAACTTAAAATGAGGAGATTGTGTCGACTTACAGGAAAGTATTTTTATGCAAATTTCCAAAAGCACCACCTAGCGATAACTAAGTTTAATTAATTTTGAAATTAGCAAATTGTATTTACGATATTTAAAACTTTGTAATATCCTATAAATGTATCGTTCATTAAATGGCAAAAATAAAATTGTGCCATTTTTACTTATTTTGCTTTACACACGAGTGTCGCTTTCTGCAGTGAGTAAGCGCGACACTCCGTGCTGATTTCTCCACATTGCACTATGTAGAACAGAAAGAAAATCGATTATTTTAGCAAAAGCATAATTTCCATAAAATGGACATTCGTTGACCCCGATGACCCGCGTCCAGCGCTTCCACCGCCATGTAATTTAGAGCGAAATTTGCGGCGGAAGCGATGAAGGCATCGAACCGGAAGAGGCCAAACTGACAACTTCCGCTCAATTAATCGCGTCTGTTTCAATTTATCTCGAACCACCCACGATAAGGACGAGAGCGTTAAGAGCGCCCTCTCTTGTACGCTTTTTACATGGCATAACTTCCTTTGGTTTGCAATTGGTTCTGGTAACTCTTTGCAATCAGTTTACAACATCTTTCAGTCAATCCACGCCAGTGTGCAATCATTTTAAAAGCCCTTTATCACCAATACTTCAGTTTTTATCTGGAAGTTCATGACAGTTTACAAACAGTATATGCAACATAACAATTAGTCTATACCCATTTTCCAATCAATTCACACTAGCTTATTTCAGTTTACCAGCAATTTATGCTCGTTTGCAATCGGTCTATTTCAGTTTTCAATTAGTTAATATAAGCTAGTTTGCGAGCAATTTATGCTCGTTTGCAGTCAATTTATATAATTTCGCAATAAGTTTATTCAGGGTTCCCCAGAACTTAAATCTTAACATCCCTGACTTTTCCCTGAATTTTCCAGGTATTGCAACAAATTTCCATGACTACCATAACCATTGAAAATTCAAAAGTATGACATATGTCAATGTTTGTATTGCTTATTTTAAATAAACAGGAGATATAACACAAATTTTCAAAACGAAATAGCAAATTTAGATTAATCTATTTTTCAATTGACAATTTCATCATGAATTTCTTCCGTGTTAACCAAAAATTATCTATGTGAAATGTATTATTGACTTGTTGAATTTCCCTAACTTTTTTCTAAGTAAATCAATTTTCCCTGACTTTTCCAGGTCCGAGGGGACCCTGTATCAGTCAATTTCAATTTTCAATCAGTTAATACCAGTATGCTCGTTCGAAGTTAGTTTATACCAGTTTAATTCATCGCTTGCAATCAGCGCTTGAAATCAGTTAATACCAGTTGGCAACCAGGTTGCAATCAGTTAATATATACCAGTTTTCAGTCCGTTTATACCATTTTACAATCAGTTTCCACCAGATATATCAGTTCATGCCAGTTGCCATCAATTACCAGTTTACAAGCAATGCTCGGTTGCAATCAGTTCATAACAGTTTGCGAATAATTTATGCCAGTTTAAAGTCAAATTCATACATAACATTTTTCAGTAATTTTATAAGAATGTACAATCAGTTCATACCAACTTGTGGTCAGTTTATGTGATTCTGAATGGGTTTTGCAATCAATTTCTATCAGTTCTCGAGCAATTTATGATCGTTTGCAATCAGTTCATCCCAGTTTTAAATCAGTTTTCTTGGCGAAACCCTAAAAGGGGCTGACGAAAATTAACGAGGCGATAACGCTAATCGTCCGTTAAAATCCGCCCCCTACGTTCGCTGGACCGGAAGGAACGTCGCCAAGGAGACGTTAATTAATTAATCAAATTAATCGACGCCTGACAAAGATTGATTAGCGTAAATCTATGTGATGAGCAGCAATTTTTAATTATTTTCTTCGAGATTTTCAAACAACATTAAATAGAAAATTTCCACAGAGTATTAGCAAATTTAATTTTTCCTCAAACTTTCACTTCGAGGAATTTCTCTACCAATTCAAATCGTAGTTTTTATCACCTAGTGGGGATAAAACTACATTTTTTCCATCAAAATGTCTAATAAGAGAAAATTAGGAAATTAATTATTAATTTTGTTTTGGTTGGGGGAGTTTCGCAAAATGTCAATAGTAGCAAAACGAATTTTAAGAAAATTCTTTTCGCAAATTTCGGTTTGGAGCATAAAAGGCATAAGTGAAAAGTGGGCGTGTCTCTTTCGATTCATAAATTATTCACCCATCAAACGCATTTTGGTGAGAAGAAGATCCTGATGAAATATCAATAATTTGGGATGGAAATCCATTAAAGATGGCGGCCACCAGCATCGATTTTCGGTCCAATTTCCATGAAAATAAACGAAAGTTTAATGAAAATTGAAAACTAAGTCTGGCGAAAAATAACGTAAAACGAGAAATCTTCCAAATTAATCCTATCTAATCCCCAAGGTGGATTAAGGTGTGAAAGCGTGGGATAATATTGATTCCCATAAATGAAAATGAAAGAAATATTGAAGAAAATTTTAAAATAACAAAACAAAATCCAAAACATATTTAAAGCAAATTTAAAAGCCAGTAAAACATATTCTAAGACACTAAAATTGGTGCCAGAAGGGGTCGCTGCATCCAGTTTTTCTCCCATAATTGAATATTCGATATTTGCGATAGTTTTTTTTAAATAATCGCCATTTTTTGGCAACATTATTCGTTATTATTATCGCACTTCCGCTTCGTTAAATTTCGTCACAATAGATGGCGTCCCATCGCCTGCCATTAAAAACGCATTGTAGGAGAGACGACCATTTCGTGATTTATTTTCAAAAAAAAAATTGATAAAAATAGAAAGAGAAAAAAATAGGAAAAAAATAAAAGGTCCAGAATTTGAGTTAAAGGAAAAATTGATTTTAAGTCGTTTGTTTAGTTGGGTTTCCTGCAACCAGAGGTCTCTAGGATAAAAGAAAGAAGGGAGGGGGAGGTGGAGGCGTTTGATGACCACTGGTCAGTGCGCGACGGATGTGACCACTGCGATTGGCAACCGACAACGCCTTTTTGATTTACGGTCGGTCACGCCGATTATGAGAAATAAGCGCAAAAAATTGCGAGAGATGGCGCCGAAATCCACAAAGAATGTCTAAATTCATCCAGTACTTTTCATAAAATTATGCGACTTAAAAATTAAAATGACGAAATAAGAATCAGTTTTTAAAATTGCTGCTAGTTTTTACAAGAAACCCTGACGAATTCGTTATTTTTCTAAAAGGTTTTGTAATTTTCTATCAATTGCGAAAAAGATGGCGTGGAGCTTTACTAAAACAATTAAAAATTTCTGTAAATATTTTTGCCATAAACATTAACCATCCAAAATTGCAAGATCTAAAATGGGAAAAATTTCCATTTTTAAGTAATTTTTCTATAAACTCATTATTTCTTAATAAAGTTTTCCAAATTTCTCATTTTTAAGCAATTTTAATTTAAAAAAATGCCTAATTTTTAATCAATTTTTCAAAAATTTCCTACTGATTAAGCAATCTTCCTATAAATCCTATGATTCAATATTTTCAATCAGATTTTCCCCAAATTTCCTATTTTTTAGTGAACTTTTCATATACCTCTTTCAAATTCATTATTAATCAAATTTTCCATAAAAAATTCGCTTCTGATTTAAAATATCCTAAAATATTCAAATTTAATTAACATTTATTTAAATAATTTCGTATAATTTCCTATTTCTTAGTGTGCAATTTCGAATCAAATTTTCTGTAAGTGTATTTTCTACGGAATCATTATTTTTGAATCAAATTTTACCTAAATTTTCAACTTCATAAAAAAAAATTCCACTGATATCTCCGATTGAAAACTGATAAATTCCCTACCTGATATGTCTTTAATCAAATATTGTCCACAAATTTACAATATTTCTTGCGAATTCATTGCTCAAATTTTGCATAAAAACTATTTCTTAAATGATTATTAATGTCATATTTCCTACATCTTTACCTAACGTCACAAAATATTGAATTTCGCTATATTTTTTCCTTCAAAATTATAACATTTTTTATTTTTTAACAGAATGTCAACTTTCACGAATAGTTTGATATTAAAACTTTTCTGGTAAACCTAGCACTTCTCAATCCCTAAAAATCCGAGAAGTTCATCATAGGCAGAAATCTGTGTATTTTTTTCAATTTTTGTTATTTGCATTTGGCACGACACGTGAAAGGGGCTCGAAATAGATGATGATGGCGCTCAAGACGAATGACGTCGCCATTTTATCGCATTTTTTTTGGCAATTTTTCTTTATTTTTTCGCCACTTTCACCAGATAAAGATGGCGACATCTGGCGCAGATAGAGCACAGCTTTTAAGAGAAGAGAAAAAAATGTTGTTGGGCGATGAAAAGACTTCATAATTTGTCATCATTTCGTCGTTCCTTCCGGTAAACATTTCGCTTTTGGGGAGAAAAAAAAACAACATCAATCCAAATAAAAAATTGTAGAAAAAATCAGAAGAAAACCGCGATTGGCGTCAAGCAGAAACGTGGTAATGGGGTAGCATGCCCTTGCCGCCATCTTGGCAAACTTGTCGTTTAAAACACTGATAAGTAACATAAAAATTTTCCAAGTTAAAAATTATATTTTCCCTTGCCCATAAGAGCTTTCCCAACGACCAATATAAAGTAACTGCTCTTTAACATAAATAATGTTTAATCAATAACATAACGATAACTAATAAGTTTGAATAATAAAGGATTTCACACAACATCAAAAAATTAATGCAGCTTTTAATTTTGATTTTTAATGCATTAATCGATATATCTGGATTGAAACTATAGCTAAAAACTAGGAAATCTTGAGGGAGTGGCACAATTGATTATCGAGATACAATTTTCGAGATACAGGTTTTTCAAGTGGAAAAATAAAATTTCCTTGAGGTTTCAATTTTTTTCAGGTTGGTAGCCACCATGCAACAAAATTACAAAAACGAAAACGGCGACCAAGGGTACGTACGTCATGAGAAGCATTTTGTCTATGGCCCACAAATTTATTTTCAAAAAAAAAAAATTTTTTTTTCGAGAGAATGTTTTGTCCCCTTTGAGTGGGCGTCTTAGAACGACGATTGATCGTTCCAGAACGTCTTTGGCCACTAGCCAGTGTCCATCTAAGGACAAAATGGGCCCCAAAGTGGATTAGCGACGGATTATATGGGGGTTGGGTTTGGGGGTTAGGGGTTAGGGGGCGTGTCGCTGGTCTCCCTTCCTCCTCTAGGTTCTTTTTTGGCATTTCGTCATCCGCCATTTCCATTTCCGCTTCCGGCAGTTTTAGTGGCTGGCGGAAGTGACTCTACTCGATTATGCACTCGCGAGTCTCGCGGGCTAATGGATTTAAGCTTATAGGAAAGTCTAGGGACATGTCGACGATAAATAAACGAGAAACCAACGTTTTCACATAATCGACATGGCATGGTTCATACCAAAATTTGCAACTCAATTTCCCCGACTTCTCTAACCAAATCTGATTAATTTTCCTGGCTTATCAAATAAAAAATGTCAGGTGTAATTAAAATTAACTTTATCTGCAACGCTACAATTAACTATATTTTTTGTATATTTCTGACAGGATGATTAACCAAATTTCTCTGACTTTTCCAGGTTGTCCAGACACTTTTTGGAAAATTTCCAGACAATTTCACGAAACAATTTTTATAGATTTGATTCGAGCAAAAATACCATATGGCCGAAATTTTAGAAATTATAGATCTGACCACGAAATGATGGAATTAGCCCATAATTTTATAAGAAGAAATAATAATATTAATAATTAGGAGACGGTCATACGAGAAATTTTTGAAAAGTTACAAGAAATCTTGGATTTTTAGTGTATTAATATTACTAATGATGTGAACACTAGTGGTTGAAACCACTAGATCTCAAACATTGCATTTTTGAGGACTTTAAATTTGAAATCTTAAAAAAATCTTCATAATGACGGAAACGCCATAGGCGAAATATTTAAAAAAATAGTTGTGCCACAACAAATCTTCAGACATTATGAATTTCCCTACATGGGCACAACAGCAACTGTGCCTCATTGCAAAATACAACATAGAATTTCATGTACGGAAAATCACTATTTCATGGCACTATCTCACTAGTTCTACTGTACGTACTTAAAGCGTTCAGTGCAGGATCGCTTGAGTCTGCTCTCAACTATCTGTAAGTTATTTCAGCTTATCCGAGAGCGCCCTGGATTATTGCAGGAGAGAACTCAATCATCTCAGACCTCGATAGCACTCAACTCCTGTATGATAGTGCCAGAAATTGTCTGATAGCACTCTCAACTACCTGTGAGTTTTCTCTTATTGTCTGAAAGCGCTTTCTTCTGTCTGAAAATGTATAAGTAATCTTAATTGTGTAAGAGCACTCAACTGTCTGAGATCTCTCTCGATTCTTGCTTGATAGTACTTTCAACTGTCTGAGTGTTTTCAGATCACTGTCTGAGAGTGATCTCAGATTGTCTGAAAGTACTCAACTTTTGTGTGATAGTGATTGTCTATGAAAACTACCCTATCTGTGAGTGATCTCAAATTTTCTGGGCGCACTCTCAACTAAAATATGAGGGCTCTAAAATTGCCTGAGATCACTCAACTGTCTGATAGAAATCTCAGATTGTCCAATAGCAGTCTCGATGCTTACCTGAGAGCACTCAACTATCTGGGTATTTTCCGATCACTATCTTAGAACTCTGAAGTCGTATGATAACACTCCCAACTCTCAAATATATGCGAGTAATCTCAGATTGCCTGAAAGTGCTCTCAGATTGCCTGAAAGTACTCTCAACTGTGTGATAGTCGTCTCAATTGCCCAAGAGCACTCAATACATTGTATCTGTGAGAGATTTCAGATTTTTTACATGGAAGAGCACTCTTGAATTTTGACTGAGAGAGTTCAGATTACTTTCTGAAATGTTGTCTCAACTGTCTAAGAACACTAAACTAGACTATCCGTTAGTGATCTCAGATTGTCGGAAAGCACTCGATTCCTGCCTGAACTCTCAACTAACCTGAGATTGCTTTCAGATCACTATCTTATAGTGACCTCAGATTGTCTTAGAGCAATCAACTCTTTTCTGAGAGAACTCAGAAATTGTCTGCGAGCAGTCAACTCAAGTATCTGAAATTGATTGTAGATCTCCTTTGAAATACACAGTAGTGTGAATGTGTCCTTACTTTATCTGACGGCACTCTCAACTCTCAACTATCTGATAGTAGTCTCAAATCGCGATAGCGCTCAACTCTTGTCTGAGAGCTCTGATCTGTCTGACAGTGATCGCACATAGCTCTCATCTCTTGTCTGATGCTACTCTGAAATTGTCTGATGGGCACTCTCAACTCTCAACTATCTGACAGTGATCTCAGATTGTCTCGCAGCACTCAACACTTGTCTGATAGTTATCAAATTGTCTTATAGCACTCTCAACTCTCAGCGTTGACTATCGACCCCTGAATTTCATTCTTGGGCGGCAAACACCGTAAGCTTGGTCGTCCTGTGGGTTTGCCAACTTTCAAGAAGCAGATTTCCAAAACGAGATCAGCACGACAAATCGGTGATTTTTCAACATAAATCCAACGTCGATTTTCCATGAAATCATCCTTATTTTTTTGCCCATCACTTCAATCCCTCGTTTTTCTCCCCCTCCAATAAATCCTCCATTAGTTGAAGAATGCGACTAGAGGGTCAGAGGTCAGCCTCGCACCCTCGACCTCAATTTCGGCAAATGGGCCATCCGAGATGAATCTTATTCTCGCCAACAATGGTGGGGATGAAAAACAGCGATAAAATTGATCAAAACGTTTGAAAAACATGAAGATGAACAAAAAAAAACATGAGAAGATCCTATCCTCAGCTTGGACACAATGTTCCAATCAAATGTGTTCCAATTGGATATGGAATGTTCCAGTGTTCCAGAGCTTTTCGATTTGACAATCGATGTCATGTGTTCAAGAATTTGGGTGGGGGCAGGTGAGGTCGAAGGTTATCGTTCGACCCGCTGACCTCAATTTTCCCTGATGGGCCATCGAAGAGAAATCTCATCTTCGTTGCATGAAACAGCATGATGAGATTTTCGAGCGTGAATCGATTCGCAAAATTGCGAACGTAGCCAAAAAAAGAGAAAAAACATGGGGTGTAGGTTATGGGGGAAATTCCAGCGTAATCCCGCCCCCCGCAGGGCGTTTAATAACTATCTGACACCGCCTCCTGGGGTGGGGACGAGGGGGAGGGAACAAAGAACGGATCCGGAAAGTAATTTCCAAGTAATGCATGCTGGACGTTTTAATCGAAAATGCTGAGCTGTTGCTACCAAAAAAGTTTAATGTTTAATGTCGAAAACCGAGCATTTGGTTCAAAATCGTGCCTGAACTCACTCAGTGTTTTCTCAGAAACACTAAGCATTTACTCAAAAGGCAAGGAATGCGTTTACTTAAATAAAATGATGCATAAATTGCATTTGATCATCAAGTCATAAGCATTTACTCTCAAGAAAAAGCATTTGCTCATAAATTAATTCCATTGCCATATAAGCAAAAAACATTTAGTCATAAAGTAAAAGTATTTCCACGTTAGCAAAAGGCATTTGCTCAGAAATGAAAAGCATTTACTCATAAACCGTAAGCATTTTCCTCATAAATTAACAGTGTTTCCCCATAAACATAAAGCGTTGGCTCTTAAATAAAAACCATTTACTCATAATGGAAAAGCATTGGCCCTTAAATAACTAGCATGTACTCATAAATTATATGTACTTCCACGTAAACAAAAAACATTTGCTAATAAATAAAAAACTTACTGGTAATGGGAAAGCATTTCCTCCAAAATTAAAACCATAGCCACATGCACTAAAAGCATTTGCTCTCAATTGAAAAGCATTTTCCCATATATTACGAAGGTTTTCCCCAGAAAAAATGCTATTGTTCATAAATAAAAAGCATTTACACATAATTGAAAAGTACTTCATCACCAATGAAAACCATTGTTTAATAAAAAGAATTTGTTCATAAATTTGAAGTATTTACTCCTAAACTAAAAGCATTTACTCTTAAATAAAAACGACCCATAATTGGAAAGCATTTTCACTTAAATTAAAACCATTGCCTCACAAAAAGCATTTGCTCATTAATAAAAAGAATTTTCACATAATGGGAAAGCCTTTACTCACAAACTTAAACCATTGTCTCATAAACAAAAAAGCATTTTTTCATAAATTACTTTCCTCATAAAACAGCATTTGATCCAAAAAAAGCATTTTCTCGTAAATTTAAACCCATCCATCATAAACGAAAAACAAGTTTTTCCAGTATATGAAAGACATTTCCTCATCAACGTAGTGTCATCTCCATATTATCAAATGGGAAGCATTTATTAACAGTTGGAAATCATTTGCTCATAATTTTCAATTGCACACTTGGATGGCTGCAATCCTCATTCGGACGTTGAAATTCGGGTTAATTAGGGCCTGCGTTGATTGCATCGTTTTTTGACGACCAAGATTGGCGATTAAGACTTGCCTAATGGAGCTTGCAGAAGACGAATAACCATCGTCCAGCGCCTTGATTTCCATCGAGAATCCTTTCCATCAGACATTCCGGAGATGTTTTGTCCCTGGGAATGCACCACCACTGGTCCCACGAGAAATCGTGAGAAAAAATCCAATTCACCATGTCCAGTTGGAATGCAGAATGGATGTGGGCTGAAAGTGACCTAGAGGTCACTTGTCTATTAATGCAGACACTCATTCTTTGGAGGAAATTGACCAACTCCAAAGGACCCAGTGTACATGTCGTTGTCACAAACTCTACAACAAATTCACTAAAAATGCTAGTAACGCGTTAAAACCACATGTTTGGACCAAAGACACGCAGGATATGGAACTTCGTATGGACCTTTACAAACATTTACAAACGTTCTTGAGGGATGTTTGGGTTCCATATTGGGAGAATCACCCTGTACGTTGCATCACGATGCTCGTCATCATTTTCACAATTAATCGCGTATCCAGCAAGGGGAAGAAGCAGTTTTCAGGCCCCAATAACTCCCGAATATGTAATATGCTAATGATTATGCTAATTCCTCACGAATGGTGCTTTTGCCTAGGATCGTCTTCGTTTTTGCTGCTTTTTCATTAAGAAAGATGTCCGCGAAATGGGCAACGACGAATGATTTAGTCATCAGCGTAAATCACTGCGAGAAACCATTGTTGTTGGGCGCAGCATCTCTTTTGGCAACGATTCAAAACAAAGCTAAAAATCCGCCGATGAGTGGCTCTCTCCTCAATTTATATCCCATCTTCTTATGGTAGATTAAGAGACGAAACACGAAAAACCGTCCATTATTTTGGGGTCGGAAGCCCGCTGAGTGGAGTGCCACCCACCGGGGTGACGACCATCTTGACAAGAATCCGGGATCTGAATGACTCCAACATTGGGCTTCGAGTCGGGAGAAATGACATTGAGATAGGTGGCATTTCTTGCTTTTGTTAACTCCTCCCATCACACACATTGAACAAAGTGTTTATTGAAAACTCAGCAACTTCTTAAGATGCATGCGCATAAAGAACAGCTTCTCGCTCTCATCACCCCACGTTGAACTTAGGAATTTAAGATAGACTGACTAAGATACACTTCGCTGACTTGGGTTTTGAGCAACACAAGAGGGCACTACTACTCGCACATCCAACTTGAGTCTAGACTCCAGTGTGAGTAACCAACGTATGAGCGAAGCAATGCAAAAGAAAGCAGCATAAAATGGGAATACCTGTATACCCAATTAGGGAGCATCCATTAAGGACGTCCTGGGAAGGGGGTCTTCGAAAACCGGACACTGCCGGACAGGGGTGGAGGGGTTCAAGGAAAAGCGGACGTCCACTGTCCAGATCGTCAGCAGGATTTTTTATAAAAATGTCGCCTACGGCGTTTTCAATATCAATCACTTTCCCTAATATTTCTTATGAAAACTTCACTAAAATCCATTATTTTTGCTGAATTTTGTTAAAAAAAAGATTTCGCCTACGGCGTTCCTAAGTAATACAAGAGCTATTTGGCTACTTAGCAAATTTTTTAACAAAAATAACGCATACAACGTTTCCATCATTGTGAATAATTTTTATAATATCGAAAGAAGAGCAGGGTTTCCCCAGACTTGGAAAACCTGGACAAGTCATGGACGTTGAAAATGTCATTTCAGGATGAACCCTGAAGAAGTTCACGTCGTTATTAATACTGATACAGCTAATATCCATTATTTCCAGTAATTTTTCAGAAACTTTGCCTATGGCATTCCCTTAATTATTAATATTAAGCTAATTATTTCCTTTAATAAGATTGTTGGCTAATATCCACCATTTTGTGATTTAGACTTTCTAAAATGTTCTCCTTATAGCGTTTGAATTGGGACATTCTTTTTCAAGCTGAAATGTGTATTTTGCCTGCTCTGCTCAGCTTTTATTACTTAAATTGCTTCAATACAATACAATTTTGAAAAGAACATCAATAATGCATGCAAACAAATTGATGATTCCCAAGTTTTAAAATATGGTTGTCTAATCACACGACTTTGTGCTTCCTGTCTGAAAATGTTCTAAAAATGTCTGGAAAACCTGGCAAAGTCCAAGAAATTTAAGTGAAGATACAAAAAGCCACCCTGTTATAAATAAAATAAAATTAATACACGTATTATGTGTTTTGTTCAATGTAAAAGTGTTTTTTTCCAAATTGGACAGGACGCAAGTTTTGATACT
>JAQGAF010003486.1:0-17429 GCA_034687865.1 Kryphioiulus occultus
CACTTCCGGTGCTGTCCGTGTACAATTTCGAATGGATGTCGTCCTGCGCCTGAAAGAAAAACCGATTGACGTCATTTCCTTATTGGTTCTAAAAATGGCCACCGTCAGCATAATTCGCCAACAGGTGGTGATAAAAATTCTTCTCATATTCACGTGATCTCCTTCAGTTTTGCCTCGCCATTGCGTCACCTAACAGGTGCTTAAAGTGTAACAATGTGACATGACTAACCGATCGTGAGGTGACAATTCTTTGAATGACCACGTGACCAGTGTCGTCCGTGTCCGCAATGTATCCGCTGAAGGTAGGGGCGAAAATGTCACTGACGTTGGGCACCAAACGCAAATTTCTGGTCTCTCCAAAGGCGGTTATTTGTACGTCAATGCTGTTGGGGTCATCGTTTAGTGACCTGAACACTGATTCGGACACTTCGGCGAACCCCATGACTGAAAAAAACGTAAGGTACTGCTTTGGAAAGTTTTCCATTATTCCTTTTGTTATGCTACGGAATATGCCCTGCTCCAAATGTGCGCAAAATGTGTGCACTGCTACGCTGTTTTTGTTCCTGGCAGGAATGACACCTGGCCTAACTGTCGCAACTTACCGGTTTCATATCTTTTAGGGTTTTTGTAAGGATTTTCGTGTTTATCCTAACCTAACTTAAACTAACCTTAAAAATGTTAATTTTATTTATGTAGCTCCCCCTAACCGCAGGCAATACTGAAACTTTCCTGTAGTGTCTATATAAGCTTATAACCTTGTCCACAACTAGGTAACATTTCCTAGAAACATGGTTTCTGACACACGTTTCTAACAAGGAAACATTGTAAGAAAAAGGCCTCAAATGTGCCTCAGACGTGTTTCGTTGCTAGAAATGTGGAAACTTCAAGGTGACATTTTGAGGAAATCTGTTTATAGGAACTATTTGCGTTTGTTAAGTATGGACAAGGCTTGTATGCAGGCAGCAGCAGGGCATACATGTAAGTTGCTCCTAAGTACTGCCTTACTTTTGTTGTTCCCTGAAGGTGTTAAAACGTGGATATACACTGAATTACAATATAGTCCCTATCCAAATGTGCCAAAATATGTTTATGTAAACCCTACCTGTCTGGGAGACAAAGATAGTACATGTCCTTGCTATCGCAATTTATCTTTTCCTTGTATTTGTTTTTATTTTTGTGGTTTTGTGATATTTTTCTGTTGTTTGTTTTTATCCTGATCTATGCTAGGCTAAACTGACCTAAAAATATAATTTATCTATTTAACTGCAGGGACTATACTGTAGTACAACCAAGGATACTCTCTTCGACTACAAATTGTGTCTAATCATTAAGTCCTGCCATTGTCATTAATTTTGTAACGGATAGCAGTGCAAGTCATAATAACGGGGGACTTACCTTCGTTGTTGTTAACTGGGACCTGTAGAAAATAATAATCGAGCATTAATAGCGTGCAATCATCGGTAACAAGCTATTTATATAACACTAATTTGGACTGCAATAACTGTTGGTTAATACATGTATTAACACATTCGATGATGTATCATGCCTTCAAAAAATCCTTCAAAGAAAATATTTCCAAATTCTATTATTTCTGGTAGTTTTCCAAAGTGTTCGTGAAATCTATCATTTTGAAATGTTCAATTGTTAAAGTTGACAAAACCTACCATTTGAAATGTAGTTTTTCAAAAAATCACTACTTAAATTACTACTTCAAATTATTACTCAATTTTATTTTTAATTACATTTTTTGTGGCACAAATTATCATTAAATTACATCTTTTGAACCTGAAAATATTCGAATTTGACCCTGGCAAACCTGGAAAACTCAGGGATTTACTGTTTCAGAAATTAGTAGTCAACGTGTTCAAATGAAAATGTGCAATGTCAGTTCTTTTTAGTTATAAATTATTTCACAATCTTTTTTCATTATTATTATTATTTCCAAAAAAAAAACATTTTAAGAAAAATTACTTACAAAGTGTAAAACTGCTTATTTCTGCTAATTTTCCAAAGAAATGTTCGTGAAATCTATTATGAGTCTATGTTTGTTTGGTAAAGTTGACCAAAAACCTACCATTTGAGATCTAGTTTTTTAACTTGTACTTAAATTACTACTTCAAATCATTACTAAATACGGCTCGTATTACTTTTAATTGAATTGTGGCACACGTTTGAGCTTTGAAATTCATTTTTTGAACCTGGACAAATTTGAACATAATTCAGGAAAATCTGGATAAGTATTTCTTTTTAAATATTACTACTTCAAATTATTACTAAATATTTGTCTTAAGAGAATTTTAGCAAACGTTTGATCGTAAAATACATTTTTTGTTTGATAAATTAGAATATAATCCGGAAAATCTGGAAACTCATGAATTTCGTTTTCAGAAGTTAGTAGTCGTCATGTTTCAATGTACACAATGTTCACACGTACACAATGTACCATGTTCACGTGTATTTTTTTCAATTTTCTATTAAAGTAATATTCACAATATTTGAAGTTCGTACAATGTCCTTACCGTGACAACTGTGCCGATGACCACAGCCAGGATGATCGGATGTGCAAGGCGGAGGAGGACTGATGTGCCGAACATGGTTCTGGAACTGGTGAGTCGCTGACAGACTGTGTCGTTTTCCTGGATTATAGTGTTCCATTTTATAGCACATGTGGAAGAGGCGTGACCTTCAACCTCCTGGAAATCCACAAGCCTTTCTCAACTATTGTTGGTTTTCGTGGATGCCAGCCTGCATCAGCGAAATCGTTGGCACACATTGTCCAAATCCACTTTATGCTTAATCAGCGGAGTAAATCTAACAAGAACGCGTGCGTCATGTCATACCACAACTTTGAGATGTTTTCAAAATGTCTATGGCCAACTTGCAATCATATAATCGTTGCGTGTAATGACAATTTCTTCTTAAAAACAGTCACTCTTGATCGCGTAATAAGTCCTGAAGATCCTCATTTACTTTAGGTTGATGAATTAGTTCTAATTACCCGCTGAAAGACAAAATAAAGAAATATCGTTTTTGGCATATATGGCATCAATGTATTTCTTTTGTCGCTTGGCGGGTAATTAGAACTAATTGATCATCCTAAAGTGAATGTAGACCTTTGTATGTTGACCGAATCCCAACCTCTTTAAGTTGGTCAGAGGAGAGAGTCAAGGTTTTTCCAACAGATGATACAGATCTCAATATAAAATTAGCTGACTTTTGTTGATAAGCACCTGTTGACATTCCACACTTCATGCGCGATCAGCCAGGTTATTTTTATTCTGAATTTACGATGACTAGTCCGATAAAGTTCCACTTGATCGATCAGATTATTGATGGTATACCTGCCAACCTTCGTAAGTCCGATTTTTTGCAAAAATGAGTTATTGTAACCTTAATGTTCATTTGAACAGCGTTAACATTTATATATTAAAACCAGGTGGTTTTGATTATTAGAACGCCCTCCAATCGACCTCAAACAGCACCCTCTATTGCTGAAGACAATCTGTTTTGGTATCCGGAAGGTTGTTTGCCATCAGTTTTTCACGGAACATTGTTCGCCAACATTTGTTCGCCGACAGTTGACCGCATAAGTTAAGTTATGCATAAGATAGATGAAGTGTAGGTAACGTTAGGTTAAGTGTAGGTAAGGTTAGGTTAGGATTGGTTAGTGAAGTAAGCAATTGACTTATGCGAACACCCTAAACCGTAATATTCCGGCAGCCTACAATGTAAATGCATATATCTCATATTTTTTGTAATAATGAGATTATATGTAACTTTACCAATCTAGCAGAGAATTAATCACCTGATAGCTATCCAAATAACCCTTTACCTTCACCGAAGAATTGGTATTGGTGGAATTCTCGGCAGGTGGTAGTCGAGTATTCACAAAATGTCCCAGAACACCAAGAGTTTCTTTAGGTTGATTTAATTATTGGTATATATTTGCTGCTTTTGCTGGCATTTGCATATCACATTCTATTGTGTCGCTAATGTACCAGGGAACACGATTAAATGAAATAAGAATAAGTTTGAATAATTAATAATCGTATAATGCACTTGCTATACTACCAAGTGACTGTCGCAAACTGGTCAACATAAGGAGGTGGTCAACATATGGAACGAGGCTCGTACTAACACAGTATTTTAATTCCGCGAACTGCATGTATTGCATATACCTGTACTTATATTTTACAGTAATCGTTCATCACTCATGAATCATTCATGTTATTAAAATCTTCAAAATGCAGTACAAGTAATGCTAATGTGCTGCGCATTTATCCAGCAATTACATGTACTGTACAGTAGTACTGGAATTTTAAACCAGCAACACAGTAATGCAAGTCCAAAATGCACTCTACCTCTATAGAGGCAGTTGCTACAGTATGTAGTATGCAGTATGCAGTATGTAGTATTCAACTTAAAAATTTTGAAAGCTGTAAATATACCTGTATAATGTGTTTGTAAAAAGTTGTTTACAAATTTTAAAATTAATAACATGACGTATGATTAAATGCAGGAACCTTCTTTGGTACTTGTGATACTCCGACTCAGGGTTTTTTTTGTTTCGTCCACTTCGACATGTGCGCCCATTACCCCAGCTCTGTCTCACAGGTGTCATTTTAGACATTCAGGTTTTATTGAACAATATCATTCAATGCCTATACCTTGCAGCAAATTGGAAACATACGTAAAAACATAAGATTTCTTAATGTAACATAATTTATTTTCAATAAAATAATCACGATCAACGTGCTTTTATATAAAAATAGAATATCTTCTACTACATTATTGATTTTTGCATTCACCGCTGATACAGACCTAGAAAGAGAAAAATGCTTGATTACTTCATTTCGCACTTCTAAGTCACAGGTACTGTGACTTGAGAAGTCTAACAATAGCAAAATTTGCACATTTTTCAAACGAAATGCGATGGTTAGTTTAACATTATTTCAGTTCCCACCCCTAACATTGCCCCATGTAGTCTGTTTTGCAGTGGATAAACAGCTGCGTAGTAACCCAAGTATTGGTATTGGGAACTCCAACTGACCTTTCCAGTGCCGCATCTTGACCCTTCTAGGGCAGGACCCTGCGTGGTCATTGAGATAGTAGGTCCAGTGGTTGAAGCTGTACACCACAAACGCACGCAAACATCGTATAGCCTGGATTCCTGAAATTTTGAGAAAATAATTAAATGACGAGTTTTTCGATAAAACTTTATGAAATGTCCTTACAGAAATTTTAAGTATAATATTTGTTAATTTCTAGTATCAAGAAGGTCTCAAGGTATTTTTATTGTGTACTATTGGTATTCAAAATTTACAGCCTTGTAAAAAAAACCTTTGATGGTTTCTTTATGATATCTTTATTAATTGAAAGGTTTTTTATATCCAACGTATTTCATAGGTTTCCAATATGTTGTACTCTGTAAGGTTTCCCTCTGAAACATACGATAGGTATTTTTTGCACCCGATCAGGCTTATTTGATAC
This sequence comes from Kryphioiulus occultus, assembly GCA_034687865.1. Classification (NCBI taxonomy): domain Eukaryota; kingdom Metazoa; phylum Arthropoda; class Diplopoda; order Julida; family Julidae; genus Kryphioiulus; species Kryphioiulus occultus. The sequence continues at coordinate 5,491 of JAQGAF010003486.1, forward strand.
TTGTTGAAAAATGTTTCTGATACCAAAAAAATGGAAACCTACCTACTAGAAACTTTTGAAAATACCGTTCAATTTTTTGTAAGATGTTCGATCAAAAATGATCGATGAAAGTTTTGATTCAATATAGGTCTACAGTATGTTTTATGTTTTAATTTTTAGTTTTTGATTTTGATTTTTGAGAGGGTTTTAATTTTTTATCTAAAAATGTTATGTCTCTATATTGCTGCCCCTAATCACCAGGCAATCACTACCAGGCTACGAGCCCATTTTTGCATGGTTCCTATGGCATAGCAGGGCCTAATGTGTAGTTTAGGCAAAAAAGTGTGGTTTTGGGGGAATAATGGTATTAGTAACTAGGATAATTGAAATCGTGGCAAGTCATGTAAACAAAATTAGTTACTCACGACAAATTTATATGTTTTGCCATGTCTGTCCGCGCATTGGTTGTCCAAGCTTCTAAGAGTTCCCGGATATGTCGCATCTGACGTCACAACACTTGCCTTGGGTGCGTTGAGCAAACAGGAAGCACCAGTGGATCTGAAAATAAAGTGCTTCCGGTGAGGTGTTGCAACTTCATGCACAATTGAACACTGATCAATCTGTGGAAACTAGCCTTACACGAAATTTCGTCAAGTACTTGATTTCACGACAATTTGCCATCTTTTCGATGAAATTTTATTTATTTAATTTAATCCAAATTGGCTAAATATGGTGAATGCTTTCGTGAATGTGCCGAAAGTTTTCGACTTTAAATTTATTTCAAAATCATGTAGTTTCACCGAAATTGCTTACGTTTTAGTAGAGTTTTGCATGTACACGTTTACCGGTTACCAAAGTTAAATTTTTCGCAAATTATTTAAAAAAAATTAAATTGCGCTTACTCCATCTTGAATTTCATCTGGTTGATCGAGCACTGTGAGAATAAAAACTTATTTTTGCCCCCAAACTCATAACTCATGATGAATCCGTCAGACCGGGGGCAGCTCGAAGCCCCAGGATTGCCTCTTGAAGTGTCCACGGCTTCGCCATCGTGAGCTGACCCATACCTAATTTTATTTTAAATTAAAAAACAGATTCCACAGCTTGAATAATTGAGAATATTGTGATCCTACCAGTGTAGAAACCCGAGAACGGGGTCTTAAGATGGTATCAAAGCCGCCATCTTGGATTTTAACTTGCTTAAAATTGAAATGGATTTCACAGTGTAGGGATTTACGTGTATTTAGTGCATAAAATTAGTGTGGCTGAATTTAAGGCTAGACACTATGACGTCATCAAGTCAAGTGTAGCGTACTTACAGATGGCATATTTCGTGCGTATGAGTGTGAATTCCATTGTAACTACCGGGTGCGTCCTCACCCAGGGCAACGTTGAAATTCATCCCTCTGCTTTTCGAACAGGCCCCACCAACGTAGGCAACCCCTGAAAAATTCAAATTTGTAAGCAATTTTTGGAAAAGGAAACAAAAATTTAAATTGCATCTAAACTTTGTCAGGTTTGAAAAGTGTTTGAATGTTTTCGGAAGTTGTAAAACGTGCAAGACTGTCTTACCCACATTTTGTCCACTCCATTTTCCCTGTACTAAGATACCAAGATCCAGTCTGAAACAAAGTAAAATTAGGTTGCAGAATTAAGTGGATATGTAGGAAATTCAGCACCCTATTTGGGCAATCACTGCCAGCATCATGCGTGCAGTGATTGCCGTCATACAGGGGAACAGCGTTTTTAAGTTTTTCACTGAATTTTAAGGCCAACAAAATATCGAATATTTTTTAATCTAAATACTTCGAAACCTCCCATTAAGAATTACTATGAAAATTCTGCGAGGAATTCGTCTTTTTTTACGTAAGTATCTATACCATGTTATATGGTTTCTTTGTTCAGCTTTTTAGTTCAGTTTTGAATTTGAATTGTTTACTACCCTTTAAAATGCATTTAAAATGTCTGCGATTGAGACAAATTTAATTTCAAACTGTATTGACAAATGCTTAAATGTATTATGGAATGCATATTGCGATGTATTATTTGTGTTGTAAGCTTAATTGTGTGCATTGAAGAATGTGGTATGTAATGCATAGTGTAATGTATTCCGTTTTCATTGAAGATTGCATTTTACAATTTATATTCCATTAATTGTAAAATGTCAAAAGCCGCGCCATATTTCATAATTTGGAGGGTTTTAAAAAAATCACAATTCTGAATTTAAAAAACATTTAAAATATTCAATAAATAAATTTGAATTTGCAATGAAAGTTTAAAATTCAAAACTACATCAATTCCATTCAATTCAGCGCCGCACACAACTTTTGTAATTATGTACTTTCAAATACATTGTGAAATTTACGAGTCAATATATTGTATAATGCATGGTAAAATGCATTTCACAAAGCATTTGAAATGCATTTCCTTTCTATGTGGGTAGAGCGTGTTTTCAAAATTGGGTTTCTTATTTTTAAAATTTACATTTTATATTTTTGTAGGTTTGATTTTCTTTATTATGTTGAAGCGCAAAACCTGCTGTACTGGCACATGTGCAGTGTACAAGTATGTCCACCATACAAAAAAATTCTGAGCTTATTTTTGCTTTGAAAATTATTTTGACTGTCAAATATATTTTCCACAATATATCCTTTCGCCAGTTATCTTTTTTCTTAAATTTATAAATTCCCCTGTTTTATTTATAGTAAACAAAGTTAGTTCGTTTTACAAAATGAAAGGTAAAATACTTAAATTAACTCGAAATTTAATCGTATTTTTGAAAGAATTCATTAGTATACACGCGTTGGATTTTGGAATTGGAGGAGTTAAAAAATTATATGCAGTTAAGCACTAACAAAAGGCTCATTCTATACATGGTGCTAAAAAAGTTTAGCTGTTATAATTGGTTTTAAAAGAAAAAGCATGCTCCAAAATTATGTTGCATGGTGGGTATATGTACTGTCTTGCGTTTTTATAAATGTAATATTTGATTTTCTTACGCTGTCATCCAAACAATAACATCGGGATCGTTCGTAATTGACTTTTGTGTTGTGACCCAAGTGCCAAATTTCCTCAAGGTGGAACCAGCATCCACAATGGGTTTAGCTCCGTAAACCACGAAGTTTTGAGCTGATTCACTCTAGATTTCGAAGAATTCCAAGAAAGCTTTAGAACAACACAGACGTACTATTTTGTTACAAAGTATGGATTAAACTTACATTAGTGAGGACGATGCCTGTGATGACGTTCCGGATTTTGAGAGAGGACATGGAGGCGTACCGCCTATTTACCTGCGCAATTTCAATATGATTGACAGTAATTAGTTTTTTTTTTTGCTCACTTAAGCGTTAAGTAGTTCTTACCGAGTTGAAGAATATTCCCGCGTATTTCTTGACGGCGTCCAAGTTGAACTTGTGATATTTTGAAGTTTCATAATCGATGACCAGCAGTACTTCCGGTTGAATCACAGACGGAAGTGCTCTGGGTTCGACGTTGTGCTCATCTGTCGGTGTCGACTCTTGAAATTGTCCAATAGCAACTGGATTAAAATCATTTGCATACAAAGTGAGGATGAAGTCACACTGAAGTCATTGATATCTAGAGTGAAGTCATTAAAGTTTGACTGAAGTTATTGCTGTCTCAAAGTTAAGTTTTTGAAGTCTGGGTTATGTTGGTGAAGTCAATGCAAGTCCGGTCTTCAAGGACTTCAGCCTGCAATTACTCCAATAACTACAACAGGACTTCAAGGAACTTGTAGAGTCTTCAAAGACTTCAGCTGTATGAATTCAAGGGACTTCAAGGACAAGCCTTCCCGGGACTTTAGGAACTGCAGGTGGACTTCAACAGACTTTTTGGGATTTCAAGGACTTCAGCTTGACTTAACTGACTTCAGCCTGACTTAACAAAAGTCAAGGACTTCCATGCTTTGCCGAAGTCAGAAAGTCCAATTGAAGACCCATTGAAGTATTTGAAGTAACTAGCAGAAATCGTTTTAGGTAGCCACAAAAACCGGAATTCAACTAGTTACAATCATAACTGGTATAAAATAAAATACTGTTAAATTTATGGACGTCCCCTGCACTCACCTGATATGTTTGGCATAAGAGTTAGGCAGGTACCCTCTTTAGTTTTGACGCGTTTGTAAACCACATGAACTTCAATTTGTTGCACAGAGCGCTCCTGGCGACTGTTGCGACACTCAATTCGAGTTTCATGATCCAGTATTCCTTCCTATTGTAAAAAATATATGATCATGTTGATTGTCAAGCTTAAATTTTAATTTTTTTTCAGAGCTTATGTCAGGAGAAAGTCAGGAATTCCAAAATCTAACCAAAGTTTCATTGCGCTCAAAATAGTTCAAAAATATAGGGGTGATCATAAAGTCCTTACACAGTATTTTTTATTTTTTGACTGTACTACAATATAGTCCCTGCTGCTGCCTTGCTCCGCTATAGACACAATTAAAAACTTGGCTTCTCCTAATGACTCGTATGCTGGCTGTGATTTCCTACGTTTCGATTCAGCTAAATAAAGAAATCGCGTTTTTGGTTGGTTTAGGTAAGGATAGGTTGTGTTAGGGTATGTTTGGACAGGTTAGGTCATGTTAGGTCAGGGTAAGGACAGAAAAACACAATAATCTCATCAAAACACAGAACATCAAAACAGTAAATCATCAAAAATTAATAACAGAAATTATTAATTGCAATAGCTAGGACATGTGTCATTCTTGTTTACTAGACAAGTAGGGTTGAAATTGCTTTTTTTTGCACTGTAGAGGTATTTCAGCCCTACTAATTGTCTAGTGGACAAGCATGACGTTTGTCCTAGCTGTTGCAATTTATCCTTTCTGTTTTGTTGTATTTGTTTGGGTTTTTTATTTGTCTTTATCCTGACTTACTCTGACGTAACCTAACATAACCCAACCTATCCTTACCTAAACTAACCTAAAATATAATTGTTATATAGCTTAATCTAACCGAAGGCAATCACTGCCAGCCTACGAGTCATTAGGTGAAGCCCCCAGTTTTCATTATGTCTAAGGCTGAGCAGGACAGCAGCAGGGACTATATCAGGGTTCATACAAAAATTTGCAACTCAAATTACCTAACTTTCCCTGACCAAAAAATTAACTTTATTTGCAACACTACCAAGTTAACAGCTTCCAGACCCTCTTTTTGATTCCATATAGTCAAAAAATTTAAATTCAACATTTTTGTAAATGTTTTCCCTGACTTCCACCTAATTTTCTTGATTTAATGGACAAAATGTCAATATTTCCCTGACCACATTTCATTTCCCTTACTTTCCCTGACGGTATGAAACCTGTATATTGTAGCACAGCCTTAATTTGTGTAAAATCTATCAACGCCTGTATAATATAAGCACACTTGCTGCAGGCACTATACTAACAGGGTGTCTATAGGTCATGAAAATCATGCAAAAGTCATGAAGTGAGATTCAGGTCATGAAAGTCATGGAAAAGTAATGAAATTTACATTAGGGTCATGGAAAATTCGTGAAATTTATATCAGGATCGTAGAAAAGTTATGAAATTTACATCAGGGTCATGGAAAACATATGGAATTTACATCATAGTCATGGAAAAGTCATGAAATTTACATCAGGGTGATGTAAAAGTCATGAAATTTACATCAGAATTATGGAAAAGTCATGAAATTCACAAGAGGGTCATGGAATTTTTGTCTTTTCATTGATACACAAAACAAAAATTTGGGTTTAAATTCATTTGTCGACTACATGTATTTTCGCAAAAATTTCGCCTTCTACGTGTTTTTTGACAAATAATCATGTTTTTGATAATAATGTTTCTGAAAATCGCTATTAAGTCGTGACAGAAACTTGAATGGCCCCAATTTCTAATAGGCATGGAAAAGTGTTTGAAGTCATTGAAAAGTCATGGAATTTGCAATACTTATAGGAGGTGTGACGAACAGAACATAATTAGATTAAACAATTTAATTCTTTACCAGTGCGATGCGCCCATCGCGCCTTTCCACGTACAGTGACGCACTTCCGGTGCTGTCCGTGTACAGTTTCGAATGGATGTCGTCGTGCGCCTGAAAGTAAAACCGATTGACGTCATTCGCCAACTGGTGGTACTAAAACTTCTTGCTCATAGTCACGTGATCTCCTCCAGTTTTGCCTGCCAGTGCGTAACCTAACAGGTGCTTAAACTCTAACAATGTGACATGACTAACCGATCTTGGGGTGACAATTTTTTGAATGACCACGTGACCAGTGCCGTCTATATCCGCAATGTATCCGCTGAAGGCAGGGGCGAAAACTGCACTGACGTTGGGCACTAAACGCAAATTTCTGGTCTCTCCAAAGGCTGTTATTTGTACGTCAATGCTGTTGGGGTCATCGTTCAGTGACCTGACCATAGATTCGGACACTTCTGCGAACCCCATAACTGAAAAAACGCATGGGACCCTTTAGAAAATTATGTCCACTTGGTAAACTTTGCTGGTTTTATGGAGCACAAAAATCAAAAATGAAGCAAAACTGCTTTGCAAAGTTTTCCATAGTTACTGCTGATAAGCAACGGAATACGGAATCAGGGTGAATTACCTTCGTTGTTGTTCACTGGAACCTGTGGAAAGAAATAATCGAACATTAATAGCATGCAATCATCGGTAACAAGCTATTTATTTACACAAATTGGGACTGCAATAAAGTATCATATCTCGATGACTCAGTGTTTGGTTTGGCCCTCTCTCACCTGTGATCATTTGTCATCATATGATAAACCCCAGATGATGACATAATCATCACCTAAGGCGAAACTTTCTGAAGAACACTATCAGATATGATGGGGGGAAAAATGCCCAGATATGGATTTCAGTGAGTTTCAAGAAATTTCTAGAATGATTAATAATCACAGAAATATCGTGGTGGCTTGTAGCCCAAATTATACAAATGTTTGGTAATATTAGATATTTCATTTGAAAACGCCATTGGTGAAATTTTTGGGAAAAAAGCAGTAGCAAAAATGATGGAATTTATTAAATTTATGTACTTCGTAGTTTAGTAACATTCCATCTTGAAACGTAGCGGGAATTTTTCAGTATCATAATTATATTTTGTGTTTTTTTCATTGTAATTTTGAGAAGTCAGCATAAAAATGATTAGCCTGATAATTAATTCTATCATTCCCCTAAAATTCAACATTCGTGGTTAAGTTTTTCAAAAAAAAATGGCACCCAAATTAATCTTACTTTTGCATTATTAGTTGTTCTTGTATTTAAATGAGCAGTTTAAAAAAAATTAAATTGCCGCCCGTAAAACTCAAAGGCAACACAATCTATTTCTGAAATTTTCAGAAAGATCTAAAACCGTGTTTATTTCTTGTAGTTTTTCGCAAAACTAGTAAATTAAAAAATTACTACTAAAATTACTACTTAATATTATTCTTAAATGGAACGGTGACACATGTTCTAGCATTAAATTCACTTTTGAGCCCGGAAAATTTGAATATACCATGAAAACCTGGTAACTCAGGAAATTTCGTTTTCAGAAATTAGTAGTCACATGTATTTCTTGTAATTTTCTATCGCTTAATTTAGGCTGACTCCTAGGGGTAAAAAGGCAGAGGTTGTGATGTACAGCAGTTGAAGAGGATTCGATACATGAACAATTGAACACAGAAATATAACTCGAAATCTCCCGCCGAAAGTGGAACTTCACAACGGCGCTTCGGTCAAAATCGTGAAATATTCACCATATTTGAAGTTGGGACAATGTCCTTACCATGACAACTATGCCGATGACCGCAGCCAGGATGACCGGATGTGCGAGACGGAGGTGGACGGATGTGCCGTACATGGTTATGGAACGGGTGAGTCGCTGACAGACTGTGTTGTCTTCGTGGGTTGTGGCGTTTCGTTTTATAGCACGTCTGAAAGAGGCGTGACCTTCAACCTCCTGGAAATCCGCTAGTGTTTCTCAACTGTTGTTGGATTTCGTCGAAGGCCAGCCTGGATCAGCGAAATCTGCACGATGACACGCATTGTCCGACTCGACTTTCTATCAAATGATTAATCAATGGAGTAAATCTAAACTCGATTAACAGTCAAGGTTTTCCCAGCGCTGATCTCATTACAAAACCAGCTGACGTTTATTGATCAGCACCTGTTGACATTGCGGCGCATCGTGCGCGATCAGCCATGCTATTTCTATTCTGAATTTATGATGACTGGTCGTGGCGAAGTTACAATTGCCTGATCAACATATACTGGCAGTCTGGAACATCCTTTTAGTTGAATTCCCCAACTGATGGATAACCTTAGCATAGGAACTGAACGAAAATAGAAATGTTATCAAAATACTGACGATATTTCATAATTTAACTTGGATGTTGTGCAGCACATTGGCTTATTTCTGTTTGTTCGACAATAAATTTACCCAAATAATATTATTGTGAAAAACACGAACACAGCACGGTCAAACGAAAATATATCCGAAACATTTCCATGATTTACCATCGTCTTCAGGTGCTAAAATAGCAGTTACAGTAGAACCATATGTTCTACTGTTCATATAAAACTCCTGAATTATCTGACGAGAATTCACTCGCAAAATCCCAACTTCTTCACTTTCACTTTTCAAGACGATTTTGCCAGCCAGTTTGACAATTATCTGACGTCCTGACAGTCAGCGTATGCACATTTAATATTTTTAACTTAATTTGTTCTGATGTCACTGCCACCTTCTAACAGTCAACTCCTGAATTATCTAAGGTGGACAACATATGGAACGATGCTTGTACTGATACAGAATTTCAATTCTGTGAACTGCATGTACTTTTATTACATTTTACAATAATCGTTCATCATTGATGAATCATTCATGAAAAATCTTATTAAAATGTTCATACTGTAATACAGTACCAGTATTGCTAGTGTGCTGCAAATTTATCGAGCAATTAACGTACTGTACAGTAGTACTGGAATTTTCACGCTGTAATGTACAGTGTAAAGTACTGTATAAGTTTTGCAAGCAGCCATTTAATTTAATTATCCATGACTCAAGCAGCCAATGAATTTAATCATCCATGACTATATGTGGAGACCATGGTGGTCAACATACAGAGTCAATTACTATTGTCCAAGTGGTCAATGTACAACATATAGAGGTGGTCGTTTTCCATTCAGTTAATGTGATGACTGTGCGGTCAGTTAAACTGTGGCCAACATAGAAAGGTGGTCAACGGGTTCTACTGTATAACAAAATTGTAACTGTTATGAGAAACTACTAAAACTGATGGAGGGGCAACCTCCAGAAACGAGGTAAGGCCCAATGTATGAAACTACTGAGCACTTTTAGTTGAAAAAACGAGAAATTATTGTCGACGCTATTCAGTTTTCATCTTTCCTGACTTAACCTAGACAAATTCAAAAAATGTAATTTTATTTTGCCTGCCTAAACAGCAGGCAATCACTGCCAGCCTAGGGGCCATTAGGAGAAGCCCACTTTGTCATCGTGTCAGTGCTGGGAGAAAGGCGTTTTCTCTTGTAATCGGTCATCTGTGAAGATGACGGCATTCGTCACGTGTGATATGGTTTTCAGGATCTTTACTTGTCAGTTCCTATTCAATCGTCAAACATTTACAAAGCTACCTCTCGCCGTTTTCAAGATACAGTGAAACATCTCTATGTGGGACACCTATGGTGCATTCTAAAAGTGTCCCAGTTAGAGATTTTACAAATTTTTTGGACACATAGGTGATAGTACAGTTACTACCTACATATCATCAGTTTAAATTTGTTTGAACAAAGAATTTTCTAAAAAAGCAATGTTGTGTTTTTTCCCACGCTAGATACCTCAAGTTTAAATTTCCCGATTGGGAGGGGATGTCTCCACAAGGGTGGGAAATCATATTAACTGTCAAAAAACAATTTAGTCAGCGTGAACTTTCACCTAAATCATAGAGTTACAGGGTGGTCCACTTAGAGGGGTTTCCTTTTATGTTAGCTCTATGGCACATATTCGGTGCAAAAAAAGCTGTTCAACATGATGGGGTGGTCCACTTAAAGAGGTGTACATCTAGATGAGTTTCACTGTAATTGCAAATGGTTAAAGACTTCTCCCTCACCCTGTATAGCCCGCTCCTTTATACTTAATTAAAGTGCAAAAATTACCTAAAAATTAATCAACAAAAGCTAAAGATTTAATTTTAAATTGAAAAAGCACAACCTCAATGAAATACCCATACACCATGCACAGTGTACCATGAAGCACGATCTGGGGTTTTAAACATCCCAAAATACACTGTAACTTACATGGTGAAAATCTGCAAGTTAAGTGGCTTATCTTGTAGGCCTATCCATTAATGCAATGTATATATATGCGTTATTTTTATCCAATCATTTATGAGCTAATGTTTGTCTTGTTTGTTGCCGTCATCTTTGATGTCATCGATGTTTCATGTGGCAAATGTCACCGAATTTGACCGTGAAAACTTCGACGTGTCAACACAAGTGGTATTATGTCATTCGTCACAATACTGCGAATTGTCGAATCTTGGGATTATGTATTATGCATCGAATTGTTTCAGAGCGTTGATAATGATTTGGATCCAAAACATATTATTGGATTTGTCCCTCGTTAATTAGCGACAAAATATTACATGAAAAACGCTTGTTAGCTTAACTACTGAGTTTGATATTCGTATATACTGTAAATTAATCGACAAATTTAACAATGGTGATAGGTTCGAGCATTGAAATATCCAAAAACAAGTATTGAAACATGAATTGACATTTTAAACGTTTTTTAATCTGTTACCACATGTGCATTGTTTGTAGCAGGATATAGATTGCCATTCTGGACGAATTATTGCATCTGTTTTTATTCCAACACGTTTGAACAATGTGTAATTTTTCTTTAATTACCATAACTGTTAGTAACGACGGGTGCCTTTATTCCTCCTGTGGCTTGAAATGTAGTTTCATGCCAATAATAAATTTGTGTTCAGCACTTTAAATTACCCCCCATAAATAGATGACTAATTCAAGGCTCCAGACTGGAATTAATTCAACCAAATCCATGAACTCAATTTCGTGGATTATTACGAGTTGCGCAAACTCCGTTCATACTGTACATCTATAAATTTATATAAAGTGTCATTGAAATTAAGCTTATACCCGTCATATTTTCTTCAGAATCTTGCGATTCTGTAAGCCAAAACAGTAACATTGAAACAATTGTGTATTGGAGAAAGCTGGTATCCGCATCGTAAAGGTGTAGATGAACAGTAATTAATATATAATGACCTGATTTTTTATAAGCAGGTTTTTATGTCCCAAATGTTCAGAATGGAGATAGCGTTTGCAATGATAACATCAGATCCAATTCTCATACATAATTTTTATATTTATTTTTAATGGAAACCAGAATTATTCTATCCATTCCTTTCTGGCAATATTTTCTCCCACATTATCTCAGGGCCGAAGGGATTGTTTGAAGCCTGGAAATTTTGAAAATTTCAGGACGTCCTGTACGGATGACTCCTTTCCGCAATTCGTGATTTCATGAATTCAGGAATTCGTGAAACAATATTGCCAATCCTACACGTACACGGTCAGTGGTACTGTCATTATTCCGATACTGACACTAAACTATTCTCAACTAAACTATAGTCAACAGTTATGCCAACCCTATATACAACGCGGTCAATATGTTACTGGCATTATTCCGCTGCTAACGGTAAATTATCCAAAAATTCGGATAATCGTTAGTAATGATAATGGACCATTTATGACATGGTGTATAGAGGGGACCATACACGAGCATAATTACTGTCAATTTCATCAAATACTGATAGTGCAATGGGTGCAGTGACGATTATCCGAATTCTTGGATAACTTAAGGGGACCCTACACGGGAATTATTACTGTCAGTTTCGACAAATACGGACAGTAATACGGATCGTGTAAGGG
>JAQGAF010003487.1:0-17429 GCA_034687865.1 Kryphioiulus occultus
ATTGACTTCAGTGACTTCAGCGGCACTTCATTGACTCCAGCGGAACTTCATTGACTCCAGCGGAACTTCATTGACTTCATTGACTCCAGCGGAACTTCATTGACTTCAGTGACTTCAGCGGCACTTCATAGACTCCAGCGGCACTTCATTGACTCCAGTGGAACTTCATTGACTTCATTGACTCCAGCGGAACTTCATTGACTTCATTGACTCCAGCGGAACTTCATTGACTCCAGTGGAACTTCATTGACTCCAGCGGCACTTCTTTGACTCCAGCAGAACTTCATTGACTTCAGTGACTTCAGCGGCACTTCATTGACTCCAGCGGAACTTCATTGACTTAATTGACTTCAGCGGCACTTCATTGACTCCAGTGGAACTTCATTGACTCCAGCGGAACTTCATTGACTTCAGCGACTTCAGCGGAACTTCATTGACTTCATTGACTCCAGCGGAACTTCATTGACTTCAGTGACTCCAGCGGTACTTCATTGACTCCAGCGGAACTTCATTGACTCCAGCGGAACTTCGTTGACTTCAGTGACTTCAGCGGCACTTCATTGACTCCAGCGGGACTTCATTGACTTCTGACCCCACTGACTCCAGTCGGACTTCACTGACTTCACTGTCTTCGGCCTGACTTCAACCACCTTACTTCAGCGACTTCAGCGGCACTTCATTGACTTCAGCGACTTCAGCGGCACTTCATTGACTCCAGCGGAACTTCATTGACTTCAGCGACTCCAGCGGGACTTCATTGACTTCTGACCCCACTGACTCCAGTCGGACTTCACTGACTTCACTGTCTTGGGCCTGACTTCAACCACCTCACTTCACCTTCTTCGCAAGCTGCCTCCCCCATGCAATAAACGCTTATTAAAAGCGAGATAAATTGATTTTTGAGCAATGCACGTCTCCGGCTGACCTTCCTGAAGGTAGTATTCCGGTCGATTTTCTCTCCTCCTCCTCCTCACTTTCTTCCCCTCCGAATCCTTCTTGGCTTTCTCCCGTGTCGATTACCAGAGCGATGTATTGATCCGTTTCGCCCATGGCTTTTTCCCACTGGGACGTCGTATCTTTGGCCGTACAGAAGTGCCTTAGACACTATCTAACAGTTTCCTCTTTTATGTTCTCATGGGATGCGGTTAGGTTATGACACTGGCTTTTTACGTTTCCACCACAATGGAGTTTCCCCCAACCGTGGACAAAAAATGGCCGTCCCATACGCAGACACTGTCTTCAATTAGCGAAGCGTTCAATGGACCTCGTTAAACGCTTTTCCAGAAAACTCGTAGAAAAAGTCCCTGCTTTTCATTAGGACCCGCATTGATCTTCTCAGCTAATGGTCTCCCATGTCCAAAGGTGGAGGCTGGACTTATTGATTCGCGAAGCTCTATGGCCTAATCGATTTCTGCTTAATCTTGGATTTTTAAATGAAGGAATCAGTTTGTTTTTCATGTTTTTTGTAGCCCGATATTGCATAGCTCGACTTTTGAACATCTTTGATGGCTGTTGTTTAAAAGTTTAGATATTTCGGGGTTTTTGTACTTGACTTGTGAACTTTCACGTGTGAAAATCTCAAGTGTTTGTGATGGTTGTCCTCCATTTTTAAAATTAATAACAGGATCGGAAGGTGGCAACACTTCAAACGTGTAAACACATGACTGTGCTCTTACGAAAAATTAAAAGGTATTCATAAAGTGGTAGTGTTGTTGATGTACGTTTCCATTTTTTGAATATTTTTGGTCTCAGGAACGTGTTTCAACAAGTATCAAATAAGTCTGATCGGGTGCAAAAAATATATACATGTATCATAGGTTTCAAAGAGATACAACATTTTGAAAACCTGTGAAATATATTGGATATAAAGAAAACCTTTCAACAACCAACAATGAAACCTTAAGGAACCATCGTAGGTTTTTTTTACAAGGATTTAAATTTTATATACCGATAATACACAGTAAAAATACCTTGATACCCAGTCCTGGAAGTCCCCATTGAAGTCCTGGAGTCTTGAACAAAGTCTTTAAGTTATAAAGTCTCCACGAAGTCCTGGAAATCCCAGTACAATTCCCTTGAAGTCCCACTATAGTCATTGAGGTCTGTGAAGTCAAACTGAAGTCATTGGATTCACGCTGTAGTCAATGAATTCCACAGTCTGTGAATTAGGAAGCTGGACTCACCCACACTTCTAAAAACTTTACCTCAGATTTCAATTTATTCATGTGGACTTCAATGACTTCCGTTTGACTTCATTGACATTAGTTGAACTTCAATGGCTTTAGTTGGACTTCCATGACTTTAGTTGGACTTCAATGACTTTAGTTGGACTTCAATGGCTTTAGTTGGACTTCAATGACTTTAGTTGGACTTCAATGACTTGAGTTGGACTTCAATGACTTGAGTTGGACTTCAATGACTTGAGTTGGACTTCAATGACTTTAGTTGGACTTCAATGACTTTAGTTGGACTTCAATGACTTTAGTTGTTCTTCAATGACTTCAGTTGGACTTTAATGACTTTAGTTGGACTTCAATGACTTCAGTTGGACTTCAACTTCATTTGGACTTTAGTGTGACTTCCGCCAACATATCCACCTGACTTAATAATTTGCCACTCCCTCTAATAGGATGTTTAATTAAAAGACATGAACATTGTTTGTTTCATGTGATACACCAATTCAGTTTTTGTGTTCATTCCACATCGACCAAGTATCTGGTGGCAGATACGATATCTAATAAGAACCCTCGTTTTGTGGTCTTGGTCTTTGACCTAACCCCACAATTTTACAAGAAATAGTTTTTACAATATTAAATTCGTCCACTTTATCCGCCCATTCGTTAAATTTATTTCTTAAATCTTTTCTGTAATGGACTTGGTTGTTTTTTGCCTTAACCTTTTATGGAGTTCGACTTTAATAAATTCGTAGAAAATAAATTGGGACAAAAAATACATCTTTAATACCGCCATGACGGACAGAATAATTTTTGTTTCAGTTCATTCACGACGATTTGATACAACAGCAGTAGCCACATACATGTTTTGATTCCCTGTTAGCTGTTGCCAAGAATTTCAAATCATTTCTTTTTTGAAAGGGTTTTTTTTTCCTTCGTTTGGCTCGATCCTTACTCTGGTCTTGAATTCGAAAGAGCTAATGGAAAATTTGATACTTTAATGGAAAGGATTTTTTTTCTGGTGAAATATTTTTTTTTTGTTTCTGTAAAGAAACGTATTGTAATTACACTGTACGAATCTTGGTTGAAAAAGCGACTTTTTTTCAAGTCACCAGCGATGGGAATGTACTTTCATTCTTTCGCTCAAAGAACTAGTTTAGCAGTGCTGAATGGAAATGAACAAATTCATCCCATCAATTATGTAGTTGTGATTGTGATGATAAACAGTTGCTAGTTGCCATGGATACTGCATGTTCTATCGCTTATTTCATCTTTAATAAGCCAAATTTTTCAACGTTTTCAATTTTTTCTTTGGCTATGAGGAATATTTTTTCAAAGCAACTAATTGTTCTTATTAAAATTAGTTTATTTAAAATGCGTTTATTAACATGCGAAATGCCACCATACGTACAACCATTTAGACTTATAGAGCAAAACCAGTTTTCAAAATATTCTCAAATCTCAGCCATTTATCTTTAAAAGTCAGCCAAAGACGTGTCTAATCGAGTGTAAAATGGGGAACATTTCGGTTGTATATAAAAGGAATCTGGCTTGGTATTTTTGATAAATATCACTCCGAAAAGGATGGTTTTGTTGCTTGGCCAACCTTATACTTTATCACTATATACTGTACATGTATACATTCTGCAAAATGTTATTTCGTATCCTTAAACAAATTTTATGTTCCTATGTGCACCTACAGTATGTTTTATCTTCGTTAGTAAACTGGTTTTGTAGATTAAATAAAACTGGATTGAAACATTTTCTAAATATTCTACAGATATTTTTCATAATGTTGAAAGCTTATATTATCACAAATTGCCTCCGAAATTTGCAATGCATGTGAAAATACCCTTGTATTTGCAGCACTGCAAATCATTGCAGTGTCAAGGCTTGTGTGAGGTAACAATTTATGGACACCCTGTATCGTGCACATTTAAAAAATTTCAGTTTGAATTGGAAGAAAAATCAAGAAATGTCGGATGGGAAATGTAAATGAGTAGAAAGAGCTGGGAATTTTCAGTCGAAATTTTAAATGGAAGAAAAATCAGGGAATTTTGAATTGGAAATCTGAATGAGAATAAAAATCAAGGAATTTTTAATTCGAAATCTGAATCTTAATAAAATCAGGGAATTTTGAATTGTAAATTGTAATGGGAATAAAAACCAGTGAATTTTGAATTGGAAATTGTAATGGGAATAAAAATCAGTGAATTTCGAATTGGAAATCTGAACGGAAAGAAAATGAGGAAAGTTTTAATTGGAAATCTTATTGGAAAGAAAAATCAACGAATTTTGAATTGGAAATCTGAATGAGAAATCTGAAAGGGAATGAAAATCCGGGAATTTTGAATATTAGATGTGAATAGTTAGAAGCAAAATTGTTAAAATAGCATGGACTGGATTAAGGCAGAAAAGCAAGTTTTGCTAGAAAAATTTCTGGCTTTAATGATTTCAAGTGAATTTGATCTTCAGTTAGTAATGAACATGCACAGTGCATTAAGCTCATCTTTCATTGCATAGCAGATGTCTTCAATAAAAGTGATCATGGAAATTCCCAGACCAAGTTATGCCGAAGTGCATAACTGAAATTCAGGTCTTGAAAGACGACGAAGACGAGCTTTCCGAATTTTACTTAAAATAGGAGAAAAAAAAAACGAAAGAAAAAAAAATCATGAAAAATGCAGTAATTTCACTGGAGAGAGGGAGAGAGAGAGAGAAGTATAGTGAACATCATTGGTGCATAACCACCTAGAAAGGAGCCATGCATTACCCAATCGATAATCCCGTATAATTCCCTCTTTGATTCGCCTATTTTTTACTTTAATACAAATTGGCATTAACGTTAAAAGTGCAGTTGACTAATGCAAGCGTGGGTGGGTGGGCACAAAAAATGGCGACTTGTTGACACTTTAACTGGACAAAAGTGAGTTCGGAGTTGTCCAAGTGCTTTCGCAACTCAGTTTGTATTAAAGAGAGACATGTCTCTCGACAATGCATTTGGCAATGATGGATGGTCTTCCCTGGTGTACGTCCATTTCGTGCCTGTTGTGCAGGGTGACTTGCCAAAGACGATGGTCACGTGTGACTAATGGCCGCCAAGATGGACGACCCTTTGGCACCCTCGGAGACACGCTCATTTGCATGACCGTGACGGATCCGGAGCTGCTCATTAGCATACTTGACTGATTGTTTACATACCACGTGCAAACGAATGCTAATTAAGCGTGAGCTTGGTTAGCGATTTCGCAATTTTCTCGGCGATGTTCAATTAGCCAAATGAGCGAAAGTCAGTTGGAAGAAGAAGAAGACGATGAAGCTGCACTTTGCAATGGATGTGATGGGCTTGTAGAGTTGATACCTTCAGGGAAAGTCTAGGAAATGTTGACATTGTGACCATTAAGTCAGAATTTCAGGTGGAAGTCAGGGAAATGTGGTTAGGGACATGAAATTCATAATGTCTGGAAATTTGTTGTGGCACAACAATTTTGAATGGTATAAGTATCTCGTGAAAATCATTAGAAAAGCTGTATTTGTGATCTACTTTTTATAAACATTTCGCCTACAGCGTTTTCGCAATCATTTATTATCATTATCGTTAATTTTCCTTATGAAAAGTTCACCTGAAATGCATTATTTTTGTTAAAATTTCGTCTGCTCGTTTCCGTCATTATGAAGAATGTTGTAATAAAGTTGCGTGCAAAAAATCGACGCACCTGCATGAATCGTGTAAAAATGTGTTTTTCTTAGAAACCAAATGCCCGATTTAAAACAGGAAAAATGTATTTTGTAGACAATTTATTTCTCTTTATAATTCGACTAATTGCATCAAATTCCTTATTTATATTTGCGGAGCAAAATGTCGAACTTAGTGCAACCCAAATTTGCATTATTATGACATATGCATTCTTGTACCCCTGTGGCTATAAAAGTGTTTTTGAATGCAATTTGATTATCAGAGCTTAATGAACGCACAAACAGCACATTGTTAATTAATGGTTTCTCGATAAAATGACCACTACACCAGAAGTAGCCGCACAAGTTGTACAGCTATTCTTCACAGAAACTCAGCAGAAATCCTTTTCACACTAGGCGAATTTAAAGAAGAATAAATTGTCTACGAAACACGTTTTTCCGATTTTAAAACCCGACATTTGGTTTCTGAGAAAAACACATTTTTACTCGATTCTTGCAAGTGAGTCGATTTTTTTGCACGCAAATGTATTTTCATTGGTATAAGTATCTTGCGAAAATCATTATAAAAGCTATATTTGTGATATACTTTTTTTAAACATTTCGCCTACGCGTTTTCATTATCATTTCTTATCAATATCGTTAATTTTCCTTATCAAAAATTCACCTAAAATGCATCATTTTTGTTTTAAAAAAATGGTGAGGGCAATCGTTTGGTGACATGGTGGTGAGGTGATTGAGAATTACCAGAAATAAATCAGGTTTTTTCGGAAAAATGGGTTTTTCCTGATGGTTGATAATCATAATCATCACAGTGGTAGATATTGTTTCTGAAATCACTGTTTAATGATGACATAAAACTTGAAGGACCCCATATTGTAATAGGCATTGGAATTGTTTTGAATTCATGGAAAAGTCATTGAAAAGTAATGGAATTTGCAATACCAAACCCAGTAGACACCCTGTCAGGGTTCGTACCCACCTGGAAAGTCAGGGAAATTCATTGAAGAGAAAAATTGTCAGGGAAAGTCAGTGAAGAGAAAAATTGTCAGGAAAAGTCAGGGAAGAGAAAAGTTGTCAGGAAAAGTCAGGGAAGAGAAAAGTTGTCAGGAAAAGTCAGGGAAGAGAAAAATTGTCAGGGAAAGTCAGGGAAGAGAAAAATTGTCAGGGAAAGTCAGGGAAGAGAAAAATTGTCAGGGAAAGTCAGGGAAAATTGGCGTTTTGCTAAAAAGTCAAGGAAAAACAGGGCAATTTATTATAGAAATTCTGGCCTGAGTTGCATTTAGGGGGTGGGGAATTTATGAGTTGCCCATTTGACGAATGGTGCACTGAGTGCTTAGGAAATGTATTGGTCCAAAATTGCAGCAAGGGGTTTATAGGTATGTCAGCTTGAATAAAAGTGTATGGCAGTCAATTGCTTCAATGTCAGTGTTTGATGCAGAGTTGTTGTATACAGTATATAATTAGTGTGAATTGGGATATTCTTCAACAAACGTAAGTAATGTCTATGAGAACTTGATTTATGCTAGTTCATATGTGACCTGGCATAATTTTTGGTCCTGTTCGGCTATTTAAATTTAACTGATGTCAACATGTGTGGGTTATTATGTTTAATCCATAAACCTGATTTCTTCGATTTTTTTTGTAAAAATGTGAATGAAAGCCCTATTTTAAATTAATTGAGTGAATCATTTGCAGAAAAATTAAAGCCAATTCACACATGCCAAAGGCTGTATCCTCATTAGTGATTACTAAATGATTTGCTGTCAAATCATATGCATACAGTGGTGCCAGAAAGCATCTGCACATCATACAAATAAGTCAATTAGTAATATATCTATATAACAGAAAATGTACAGCTGCAACAATGTCAGGGAAATTACATGGGTTTGTCAGGGAAAGGCAGGGAAATTTGTTGGGTCTGTCAGGGAAAGTCAGGGAAATTTTGAGAATTTGGGTACGAATCATGCAGTAAGATGTCAGCCATTCAGTTCCATTGATGCAACTTTCAACATCTTGCAACTTTCAGGTGGGGATGCTACGGGCAATGACACCGTAGCCAACAACGGTCAAGGAGGGTCCTCGTACGCTAGCGGCACCCAGGCCAGCACGGAGGGGAGCAGTTCCCAGGGGCCGGGATCAGCAGTCTTTGTACCTGCCTTTGTGGGCTGTGGCTGCGACTTCCTGTGCGTCATGCTCAACCTGGAGAATTCGTCCTTCATGTGCATCTGTCCGGCTGGCCACATTCTGGAGGATGACAACAGCACGTGTGCTTGTAAGTGCAGTTTGGAAACTAACAGGGCATGTACACTGATTGAAATAATTAGAATGTCCTAAGACAGGGTTCATACCCTAAATTGCAACTCAATTTCCTTGACTTTCCCTGACCATATCTAATTTCCCTGATCTAATTTCCCTATGTTGCTTGTATTTTTCTGTGCAACTGCAATACCTCTGCGTTTTAGCACTTGATGCCATAATGTCGAAAAATTGAAATTCAAAATTTTGTGAATTTTTCCGACTTAATGGACAAAATGTCACTATTTCTCGGCCATCCCATGAACACGTTTCATTTCCCTCACTTTCCCTGACCAAATCTGATTAATTTTCCTGACTTATCATACAAAAAATGTCACATGTAAGTAAAATTAATATCATTTGCAACACTACAATTACCTATGTGTCTTGTATTTTTTTTGTGCAACTGCAATACTTCTTGGTCAATTGCCTCTGTTTCCAAGTTAGCAGCTTTTCGGACTCTTTTTTTGATGCCATTCAAAATTCGTTTAATGTTTTCCCTGACTTCCCTTGACTTATTGGGCAATATGTCAACATTTCCCTGACTTTCCCTGACCACGGTGAATTTCTCCGATTTTCCCTGAACGCGTTTCATTTTCCTGACTTTCACTGACCAAATCTGATTAATTTCCCTGACTTATCAAACAAAAACGTCACATGTATGTAAACGTAACATCATTTGCAACACTATAATTAACAATGTGTCTTGTATGTTTCTGTACAACTGCAATACTTCATGGTCAATTGCCTATTCTTCCAAGTTAGCAGCTTTTCGAACCCTCATTTTTGATGTCATAAAGTCAAAAAATTGAAATTAAAATTTTTTGAATGTTTTCCCTGACTTAATAAACAAATGACCAAATCTGATTAATTTCCCTGACTTATCAAACATAAATGTCACATGTAAATAAAACCCTCTTTTTTGATGCCATAAAGTCAAAAAATTGAAATTCAAAATTCGTTTAATGTTTTCCCTGACTTCCCCTGACTTAATGGCCAAAACGTCACATGCAAGTAAGATTAACTTCATTTACAACACTACAATTAACTATATTTCTTGTATTTCTCCGTTGCTTTCCAGTTAGCAGCTTTCCGGACCTTCTTTTTGGATGCCTAAATTCAAAAAATTGAAATTCAAAATATTTTGGACGTTTTCCCTAACTGCCACCTGACCTTACTGACTTAATGGGCAAAATGTCAACATTTCCCTGACTTTCCCTGATCACGTTTTATTTCCGTGACTTTTCCTTTGACTTTGACTTTTCCATAGTGTTCTCTGGACTGTTCCCGGGTCCAGGGGCTTAATGTCAGAGACCTAGACGATCAGGCCATTGGGCCATCTCTGTCACTCCAATGTGCCAGAAAGGTTTCATCCAAGATATCTTCCATATTGCAGGCCCAATGTGAAGTGGATGACCAAGTTTGGTTTTTGACCTAACTATTTTTCTTTTTTTCCATGCAGCACTGAACAAAATCCTGCCATGGGAGGATGTTGTCTTCCTGGAGCACCTCATCATCGTCATTCCAATTATCACCATCATCATCATCGGCGTGGCCACCGTAATGTTCTTCCTTTGTAAGTATAGCCCGGTTCTTGAAATTGCAGATTGTGAGGGATTTACCATTTTCTGGAACTTGTCCACCACGTTGTACACACAGATCAACGCTACCGAAGGCAAACCGCTCAACCCATTGGTCCTCACGTGGTGGCCAGCCATCCAGAACTGCAGTTGAACCGTCTTCGGCCAGCCACCGGAGGAGGGATGGTCACGGAGTACAACCCCAACTACGAATTTGGGGGCAGCACGTGCACCATCCAGGACCTTAGGGAGGTCCAGCGTGAAAACCTGTCTTTGGTCAAGGCACTTGGCCAGGGAGCCTTCGGTGAGGTGTACCAAGGCTACTTGTCTAATGTCCCTGGAGAGCTGCGGGACGTTCCTGTAGCCATCAAGGTTGCTTATTTTAGTAAAAAAAACATAAGTTTTCTTGCAAAAACCTCTACGGCACAAATCTTCAAGACTGTTGCTATTTCCAGACTCTTCCCGAGGTGTCTTCCAACCAAGCCGATATGGACTTTCTCATGGAAGCGCTCATAATGAGGCAAGTACCAGCTCATTTCCGGTTACCAATATCCAGGGTTCATACCGTCAGGGAAATTCAAGGAAATTAAATGTGGTCAGGGAAATGTGAAAATTTTTCCCAAAACGTCAGTGAAAGTCAGGTGGGAGTCAGGGAAAACTTTCACAAAATTTCACAAAATTTTGTGACTAAATATTGAATTTTTAATTCATTTTTGCGAGAAACACCCTATAAATTACACCTACAATTCTTTATTTCCAGTTGTTTTTCAAAAATTTCGCCTATGGCGTTCCATTTCAAAGAAACGAGCTAAAAACCATCGTAGAAATATGTTTAATTTGAAGGGCAATTTCATTGGTTGGTCAAGGAAACAGTTTATCAAGTGTTGCTATATTTTCTGCAAATTGCTGTGGCAAAGAAAAATATAGCAGGTGCTGTCTAAAATTCGTCATTTAAAATCTGATTTTTCTAAAAATATCGCCTGCTTATATTAAATCAGTTATTTCTGGTCTAGTTTTTTTTTAAACAAGAAAGGGCCTACAGTATTCGCTTGAATATTAATATTTCAAAGAATGTCTTCAAAATTACATTAGGGCTACATTTTTTTTTAAAAATGTCGCCTACCGCGTTCTCATAAATATTAATTTGCAGGCATTGCTCTCATGTTAATATTAACACCCATATAACTTTTTTTAAACTTTTTTTAGTGGTCTAGTTTTTGTAAGAATTTTGCCTACGGCGTTCTCAATTCTAAAATATGCGCGGGGTTGCGGCGAATGAAAAATATTAGATGAAAATTGTGAACCAAATCAGATACAGGCATGTGAACAAAAATAAAAATATTAGATACATGTACTTTTTTGAATGGGCAAAGTGTGGAAAATAAAGTTAATTTTACTTACATGTGATAATTTTTATTTGATAAGTCAGGGAAATTGCTCAGATTTGATCAGGGAAAGTCAGGGAAATTGAGTTGCAAATTTTGAAATGAACCCTGATATTGCAATTTACTAACACTCGTCTTATTTCTCCAGCAAATTTACCCATCCAAACATCGTGCGTTTCATCGGGGTCTGCTTCGAGAAGCTTCCAAAGTTCATTGTCTTGGAACTTCTCCCGGGCGGCGATCTCAAGTCCTTCCTCCGGGAATCTCGACCCAAGCCGGTATATCAAGTGGATTGACCAACGATGTTGAAAAATTATTTAGGTTTCAGGTTGGCCAATTAGCAAACATTGTTTTCTTCCGTAACTAGGATAAACCCTCTCCCCTGACGATGAGGGACCTTCTCATGCTGGCCATTGATGTGGCCAAAGGATGTCATTACCTCGAGGAAAATCACTTCATCCACAGGTAAGTAAATTCTTGGAAAATTTCAGAACCATATTCGTGAAACAAATGCTTACAGTTATGAACTCCATTTCTTGCTTCAGGGACATCGCGGCACGGAATTGTCTCCTGACAACCAAGGACGTTACCAGAGTTGTCAAAATTGCTGATTTTGGCATGGCCAGGGATATTTATAGGCGAGTGTCTGCTGATAAGCTGTATTTGTTGGATGTGTATTAGTTGAAAACGAGGTAGAGAGGGAAAAGAGGGAAGTGTTCTTAGGATAGGTATTTTCAGTACTCTTTGGGAATTAGTTTTCGATATTTTTGGTAAAGGCTCGAGTTTTCAGTATTCTTTTTGGGAGAGAATTTTTAATAATTCAGGCCTTTTAATTGCAATTGCTGGAAGGCATGCAATTTTCAACCCTATTTCACATGCAAATATCAGGTTTTTGTTCACATTTCTTCATATGCAAATATCTCATTTTTTTCCAAATTCTCACCAAATATTTCAGAAAAAAAATTTAAATTTTCATGGACTAAATTTTACGTAATTTTAGAATGTAAGACTTTTGCGACCCATCTACAACAGGTGTATTGAGAACGTCGTAGGCAAATTTAAAAAAAACTTTAGCCATAATGCATTTTTAAAAGGCATTCTTGTGAATATTAATATTTAAGGTGATGTCTTAGACAATTTTTTAAAAAGTACTTTTTACAAACATTAGGTTTCTAAAAAAAAAAATTGTATGTATGTAAATACTGACATTTAACGGGAAGTTCCCCTCCCACCCCTGCCTGTTAAAAAATTGAAAAAATTGTATACATAAAATCTCTGTGAATAATGGATAAATCGTCGTGATAACAATTTTGCTTGATAGTCTGGTTACTTCTGGAGGCGACAATTCAACTTTAATGAATAAATACCCTTTGATTAATTAATAAAAAAGATAATTAAAGATTGAAAAAAATGGTCGTTGGCGCCCTCTAGTGACAATATTGGGCAACTCTAATTATTATCTTTTTTATTAATTAATCAAAGGGCATTTATTCCTTACAGTTGAATTGTCGCCTCCAGAAGTAACCAGACTATCAAGGAAAATTATTATCACGACGATTTATTCATTATTCGCAGAGATTTTATGTATACAATCTCAATGTTGTCGTCCATCAGCGTTCTCTGACCTCTTTCGTTGATGAGAGGTTATGTGCCACAATTGATTCTTGCTTAACATTTTCAGTGATAAAAACAGTCATGATATGTCATCTACTGTACATTGCATGCACAAAGCCCAGAAGTTGGGTGGGTTGTGAGATACTTGAAACCACACTTTTGGCACCGAGTAGGCCTATCATGGGTCGGATAAATTCATACAGAGAACAATGCTCATTAGTTTAGACAACCTTACGTCCATTTTACAGGTACCCAATTCAGTGGTCATATGCCAAATTTACACATTGACAGACCAATTTACAGAAACTGATGGTATTCTATAATAATGTGGCCACTCTTTATAATTCGTGTATATTGCCAATCCTGGGAAAAAATGTAGCCTATTAGTTAGGGTAGGCCCATTGGTATTGGCCCTCCACCATATGGTACCCTTGGTAACCTAGATCTTGTAGTTACCCTATACTACCCATCCAATATATTGTAGTGTTGTGATATTCATCAAAGTGCACTAACAACTCTGCTACAATGTGCATCAGTTGACATCAAATGCTTATGCAGGCTAGTTTTTTTTTCTAAATCTAAATACATGTCTTGGTACCAGCTTTACGGTGCAAAAGCAAACGTAGTGTTTGCTTCCTGAATTTGAGGGGGGGTTGAGGTCAACACAAAATGGTTGTCACAATATTTGAATTTGTAAGTTAGTTCCCCAAGCCAGTTGAATATTAATAATAATAAGAAATTCGCAAACCTCGTTGCAAATTTGAAAGTTTTATGTTAAGTAAATGTTTTACTGTATCCTTTGACTTAATCCGAATCCAGAACTGTTGTTAAAATGAAACTAATGTCCTTTCGTTTCATAGGATGAGCCAGGGGATGAGCAATTCCTTCAGTATTGTAGTCAGTGCAAGGGATACAAAGCACCACGGGCCCACCATTGCCGAAAATGTCAACGGTAAATGACTTATTTAATTAAAAGCAACACAATTTGTTTAGCTAGTAAATGCATATAAATTTCTTTCCTTTGGACACATAAGAAGAATTAAAACAGGGTTCCCCTGACATGAAAAACAGTAGTACATGACCTGATTTTAGTCAGAAACAGAATTTCAATTTTTCGTTAGAAACCGAGTTATCAGAAAAAAAACTGAAAAATCCAATGTATAAAAAGCTCTTTTGAAAAAGGACTCATTGGTTTGCAGGTTTTCATGCACCATTATAGCTTGCTATTCCTTCTATCTAATTAACAACTTCACATGACCTGCTCCTTAGAAACCAAAATATAAGGAAAAAAATTGCAAAAATGTAAAATCCAAGACATAAAATGTTTGCTGGATAAAATGGCTCATTCATTTCCTGGTTTTCAATCGCTATCCTGCTCGTACTTAGAACCCAAAATAGAAATTTTTTTAAAAAAAATTCCTTTAATTTTGACATACACTTACATAGAAGTTTGCTAGACAAAAATTGTACACACAATAACACGTTAAATGTAATAGCGTTCCATTAGGGTTATGCTTTTTATTTATTAAAACACACCACATGTCCAGATCATTGTTAGAAACAGAGTTATGGAAGAAAAATTGAAATAAAATTCCTAAAAATGTTGAAATCTGCTTAAATTAAAGTTTGCTGGAAAAAAGTTTCAAGCAATAACACGTTAAAAGTAACAACATTACATTAATACTGATATGTTCTAATAATTAAATCACACATGTGTGGCTCATAGTTTGAAACAGAGTTATGGTGAAAAAATTGAAGAAATTCCTAATGAAATGCATTTATTTCTTGCAGGTGCGTCTTAAAAATGGACCATCACTGTCCATGGATAAACAACTGCTGCGGGTTTAGAAACCAGGCCAATTTTATTTACTTCCTGTTTTTTGCCGTGTGTGGTTGCATTCATGCCAGCATAATTCTGTCATGTTCATTGTACCGGGCCATTTATAGGGTAAGTCCAATGCTCACAATGTTCCAAATTAAGTTCGATGATAAATAATACAGAACTTCCCTGCGAAAACTGTTTCAGCAACATTAAATTGTTTTGAAAAAAGAAATTTAGATTCAAGTTTTAAAAATTTGGACTTCAAAATGAAGGAAATTCTTTGTCAAATAAACCGAAAAAGATTATCAGTGTGATAGTACCCCACCTTCACAACAAAATTTGCTTTATTAACGTTTTTTGGGTTGCAATAACTTTCACTATGTGCTCATTTCTGTTCGCTTAATTTTTCTTCTGCTATTGTTCAACGGTTGAAAGTATTGTTTTGTAGTAAAAAGTTGTCCTGAAAAGTTGATTTCCAGACACTTTTTTTAAGGGGGTCCCAAAGTCAATGTCAATATGCCATGTATCAGGGTAAGGAGATGTATCAGTAAATATGGAAAAATGTGTGCATTCCATGCCATTTTCCATTTTATTTCTTGCCTTACTTATTTTTGCACATTAATGTGATATGTAAAAAAAGTTCACTTTAAAGTACTGCATTGTTTACTTCAATATATACATGTAGTTGCTCAGTTTCAACATCACTGATGAATGTAAACTTTGGTATGGAATATTTCAATTAATTTCCTTTTCTTTGCAGTCATGGTATCTAATTCATAATATGCCACCATTTATCAACCTCGGTTTACAAGGCTTCATACTAAGCCTTTTTGCTCTCGGTCTGGCCATTGGTGTGATCATTGCCGTAGGGGTTTTGTTCATCATACAGGTGATTAACTCGTGTTTTTGTTCAGTTTTTGGTAAATTGTTATTTTTTTAATTGAAAGAAATTAAACGATGCTTTTCTATTTCAGATGAAATGTGTTATAAGGAATGAAACTGGAATCGAGAGTTGGATTCTTGATAAGGTACCAAGTAGCTCACGCCAGAGTATTCTGAGATTGTGAATTGACAAGCCTCATTTCTTAACCTCTACTACATAACTTTCTCAAGTACAGGCAAAGAGACCAAGAACGGATGGCGATTTTGTGCATCCGTATCATTTAGGTTGGAAACGCAATCTGAAGGAGACTTTTTGCCGGAAGGAAGAATACGATGACGATGAAGGCATCTTTTGGCCCATCATTGATGGTTGTAATCAGTATACTTTGACGGTAAGATAACATAACCGTTGAATTAACTGATGGATTTTGTTCTTAAATGATGTTTTGATTTTCCCTCCTTGAGTAGATAGAACAAATTCAACAAAAGAATTTGAAAAGGACACGAGTTAAAGAATACACCATTATAGAAAAATATAGTGGAGCCCTGTTTCCAGTCACACAAGGATTGCGAGTGACATGCACACCTCCATTTACAGACGAGCCTAGAATACCCTTGGTTATGGGTGACAAAGTTTTGGTTTCCAGGTGGAAAAGGTATGGTCAGATTCCAGTACAGGTATAATCTCATCTGGTTCACTCTGTATTATCTTGGAGTTTACTGCATGCTTTGCAGACTTGGCACTCTTTGCCAAAAATCTACGGTTTAATTAAATTGCCATGGCTTTAACTGTAAATAAAAATAATAACAATTGAATAACAATAATAGTTCAATATTTGAGCCAAACTTTGAAAAAAGTTGTTGGGGAAAATTACGGTAGAAAAAGCCCACGTTTAAAAATTAATACATATTCACCAAATAATTCGTAGAGTAGGGATACAAAGTAGCCATTATTAAAGGTATTATTGCATACTGTAGGAACGGTTTGTAAATGTTGCATATTTCACATTTGTATTATAGAAACTGGTTGTATGGAGAAAAAGTCAGCATAAACTCTGAAAATGACACCCAAGAAGGTTGGTTTTCCATCTACATGTACATTATGCTAATATGCAACCGGTTATTTTTTATCTTTTGATTTGGAATGAATTGCATCTTACAGATTCACAAAGAGCAAAAGGCTGGTTTCCTCGTCGGTGTGCTGTGGAAATAATCAATGGATCGAGTGACAGCCATCAGAGAATAATCGACAAGAAAAGCAAGAAAAGGGATTGAGGGAGTGACTCTCACTGCTGCTAGGTGGGCACACGTATACGTGTATTTGAAGCACTTTCTCCAAATATTGTTTATGTACACTATTTGTCTTGATTGTGAAATTAAATGTCCGGTTACTTGCAGTTGTGTTTTTCTTCTTCTCAAATTTATTATATCATTGAGGCGTTTTTGGTTGTTTTGGCGTTTTATTTTGAGCTCACAACCTTTCCTATTAGTTTGGTGTGACCTAAATGTTATAGGTGTTTAAAAATCTGCCTTTCATTTTTCAAGTTAATACTTTGTAGTTAGTAATATAAAAAATTGGCATGGGAAAATAGGCTTTATTTATACCGATGCGGTTGGCTTTTTCTCATTTTCTTCAATTCTCTGTCCTATGCGGGCTATACTCTAATTAGTCTTAAATTGGTATAATGTAATTTGCATTCAGATTCGTCGTTTCTGGGCATAGGTGATTCACAATAGCCGATTTAAAACAAAAAGGTTGCTGGTCATGTCCAATTTCGCATCTAGTCTCAAATTTCTCAATTTATAAAGCAATGAAATGATAACGACTTACCTGGATGCTGCTGCGTCTTTCCAAGATTCGAATTTCGAATGCCGAGAAAAATTGACGTCAGAAACGAAGGTTAACAGACGGTTGCGTCCTCTGCCGGGGATCAGTGAAAGTCGAGTTACAGGGCGCCCGAAAAGGTTACGTTTTGAAGCA
>JAQGAF010003488.1:0-17425 GCA_034687865.1 Kryphioiulus occultus
TTCTGCCACATCTGGTTTGGTCTGGCAGAGCATCACCAGATACGACGGCTGAGTCATCATCTTCCACCGTGGGAGTTGTACTCGGACCACATGTGTTGTCAGACTTCTCAGAAGAAGTTGCTGGTCGTGCTTTCTTCTTCCTTGCCTTCTTCTTCTGCACCTTCTTGATCCCAGCAGGATCATCTTGAGCCTTTCCACTGCTGTCCTTAGGAATTTCTGTAGGTTTCTGTAAAGGAACCGTCACCTGAGGGTCTTCAGCTGCCAACTCCGGGTTTTTCTTAGGCCTTCCCCGTCGGTTGACTTTCACAGTGGGAGGAACGGGCTGTTCCTCATCTCCTGATCCCTGGCTAAAAGGGGTTAGATCTTTTACATTGTACGAACCAATGGACATCTTACGTGATGGGTCCCAAAGTTCATACGTTGCTGGACCAAGCACCTTGTGGATAAGATAGACTCCATCTCTTTTGGGAGCTAGCTTCGCAGAGTAAGCTTTGGGAGCACTACTCTGTGGATGTGTCTTCACCAACACCTTGTCATCCACTTTGAACCCGCTGTTCCGGCACTCAGCGTTGTGCCTTTTGCGACGAACATCCTGGACCTCTTCCATCTTTCCTTGGACTTCGAGTAGGGTAGATGACACCTGCTTCAAAAAGTCTGTGAAAGAATGTTTAGTGTAACCAGCATCATGGCAGAAGTCAGAGAACTGAAGCAAGTTGTCCCTTGGAGAGCGTGGCGTCCTCGCAAATTCCTGCTGGAAAGGCGTCGTTTCAGCACTCTCACTGTAGGCAGTGTTCATTGCCCAACGAACACTAGGCAGATGCTTGTCCCATCGGTTATGATGTCCTTGAACAGCTATTGCCAACTTCTGCTTCAGATCCCTGTGTTTCCGTTCGACTGGATTCGCCTGCGGATGATACTGAGCTACCTTCTGCAAGTTGAAACCCATCGACTTTGCCGTCTGTTGCATTATCGCTGAAATAAACTGGGGTCCGTTGTCGCATCTCACATTATGTGGCGTTCCATAACGTAAACATACCTCCTCGATCAACACCTGGCAAATTGTGTCCGCTCTGGCATCTGCAATTGGGAACAGTTCAATATAGCCAGTGGCAATGTCGCTTACCGAGAAGATATAGTTCATCCCTTTTTCCGTCACAGGCAAAGGTCCGACCAAATCGATGCTGATGGAATCGAACCTTCCTGGAATTGGAGGAGAAGAGATAGGAGCCATCGAGGACGAGTTCAACGGCTTAAACTTTTGGCACTGGACACAGTTGCGGACGTAATTCGTTGCATCTCGTTTCATCCCGATCCAAAAGTACTTCAGCAGAAGCCGTTGGTACGTATTAGATGCTCCGGGATGTCCAGCTTCGTCCTGATCATGGTTCCAGTTGAGTACCCGCGACTGGAGTGACTTGGGGATCACGAGTCTTGGCTCATCGGAGTCCACATGTTCCAGCCTTCGGTACAGGATTCCATCCGTCAGGGTGTATCCTCTTCCAAAATACGTTTGGGCATCAGGACCATCGAAGGCTTCCTTCGACTCCAGCACTCGCATTATGGTAGAGCACTGGGGGTCCAACAGCTGAGCTTCTCTGAACTCCTCAGCTGACAACGGTTGTTCTTCTTCCAAGAACTGTTGAATCAAAACAACCGGTTCCACCTCTCCTGTAGGTCGTGACAGCAGATCTGCAAGGTGATTGAGCTTCCCTGGAATGTACTCAACGTCGTATACAAAGTACTGTACCTCCATGATCCACCTGGCAATGCGACCCTGAGGATTGTCTTGGGACATCAGCCAGCGAAGCGGTTGGTGATCAGTATGTACAACAAACTTCATTCCATCCAAGTAGCCACGGAACTTCCTCACTGCCCAGATGACAGCCAGAGCTTCCTTCTCGGTCGGAGAGTAGTTCTTCTGAGGATCCGTGAACGACTTCGAAGCATACTCAATGATGCGGAGCGTCTCCCCATCACCCTGTGCAAGAACAGCACCCATTGCATGATGGCTGGCATCTGTAAAGAGTCTAAAACCTTCATCAAAGTTGGGCTGACGTAGCACCGGAGCCTCGCACAGTCTCTGCTTCAGAGCATCAAATGCCTCACGACACTTGGTTTCAAAGTTGAAAGGAACACCTTTCTTCAGGAGGTGGTGCAGTGGCGCAGCAGTCTGGGATAAGTTTGGGATGAACTTTCTGAACCAACTGCAAGCAGAGACGAAAGATTTCACCTGCGTAGTGTTGATTGGGTACTTCAGGTCTAAGACTGCAGCCACTTTCTCAGGGTTAGGGCTTATACCGGCAGGTGACAAGAGATGTCCTAGAAATTTCACCTCTTCCTTAAAAAATGAACACTTGGTTCGTTTTAGTCCAAAGTTGTACCTGAGCAGGAGATCGATGATCTTCTGAACATCCTGTAGGTGTTCCTCGAAGGAGTCTGAGGCGATGATTAAGTCGTCTTGGTAGACCCTTGCGATTACCTCTGGAAGATGTGTCAGCATTTCCTCGACCACCCTCTGGCAATGGGCAGCTGAATTACGTGCCCCCATGGGCATCCTGGTGTAGCAGAATGTCCCCTTTGGTGTCACCGTAGTGAACAGCTTCTGGCATTTTGGATGGATCGGAACCTGCCAATAACAATTTCTAAGGTCGATTGTTGTCATAAACGGTTTACCCTGAATTTCCGCGAGGATTGTGTCCACTCGCGGGAGGGGATACTGGTCTGGAACAGTTACTCGATTCAGTCCACGAAAATCTGTAACCAGACGCATGTCCTGTCCCTCATCGTTCTTCACCACCAGAAGCGAAGGAGCAGCCCATTCGGATGAAATGGGTCGAAGGTAACCTTTGTCCAAAAGATCTTGCACCTTCTTCAGCAACTGGGCCTTCCTCTTTGGAGAGTAGTTGTAGAGCTTGATTGCAACAGGTTTGGCACCCTGTTCGATTAGGATCCGTTGCGGCTCTACCTTCGCATGCCCTTGAGGTTCCTGAAATGCCTCTAAGTTGCTAGACAAGAGTTGATTAATCCTCTCACGTTGTTGTACCGACCTGTCTGTTGCTTCGTCTGGACGCAACAACACTTCTTCAATAGTAACCCTCTGGATAATGACTGGCGGATGTTCTTCTGAGTTAGAAATGTGGGTCACCTCATTTGGGGTGATGACAGTCCTTGCAGTGAAATCCGGATCTAGTCAGAGTCCCTTTGGTTCTGGTACTGTTGTCCTTAGTGCAGCAGGTAGCGGATCCTTGAAGAACCAGTCTCCTGTCTCGCAGTCGAACAAAATCTTGGCCGCCTTCATGAAGTCCATGCCTAAAATCAGCTGGCAATCAACATAAGATGGCACAAGAATAAGAGAAATGGAAGTCTCCCTTCCCTTTAGCTTGATAGAAGTTTTGGCCGTGAAGGTATCAAGCACGGTCGTCTTCTGGTCGGCCAACAACACAGATCTCTTCCCTGCCTTCATTGCAACACCCTTGGCAGCAAGCTTGTCATAGAGTGCCTTGCCTCCAAGAGATGAAGTCGACCCACCATCCAACAAAGCATTAGCGGTGACTCCTGCAATTGAACAACTAACATAAATTAAGTTATTACTTGCTTTATTAGTTGTTCCAGATGGGCAGTCTAAAGTTCTGATCTGCATCGTCTGGACGGTAGTAGCAGCCTTGGAGCTCTTCTCAGCACACTTATTCGGACAAGTGTACTTCGTCACCCCAGGAGTGCCACACACCCAACAGCCCTTCTTCTGGGTCTTTGACTTATCCTTTTCCTGTGTTGGAGCAGTGGACTGGTCATCCTTCTCAGAAGTGGACTTTGCATCGCCATTGGAGCGACACTTCGGAGGCTTGGACTTCTTCTTGGGGTCCTTGCTTTGCAGCTGACCCTTATCCGCTGGCTCGGTGTCCTTGGATTTCTTGTCCTTCTCCTCCAGAGGCTTCAGTCCAGAGCTCTTCTCTTCAAGACGCCATTTCTTTGACATCTTCATCCGCTCTTCCACGTCCGCAGCCTCGTCTCTTAGTTCCCGTAGAGTCGTAATGTTCCTCCTGGAAATATGCTGCTGGAGAAGCGGATGCAGAGCTCCGTAGATTATATCTACCTGTTGGTGCTCTGGAAGTTTCCTTTCAAAGAGCCGGAACTGATCCCTCATCAAGGTGATGAACTCCGCAGTTCTCTGGCCGTACTGCTGACCGTAGCGAATCAGCCGCTTCATGATGGCAGAGTCGAGTTCCACGTCAGTGTACTGCTCCTTCAAAGCTCGAACTGCCTTCTTCCAGGTGTCGAATTCGTCCATTGCACTGGACCACCACTGGCGAGCTTCACCTTGCAAAAGTTGGATTAAAACGGCATACATATTGTCGTCATCAACCCTACCTGACCGTTGCGAGGCAAGAATTGCCTTCAACCAGCCATCAAATTCATTCTTCGCACCCTTGAAGCGATCAATGTGCGAAAAATGTCTCAGTGTTCTCCTCTGGTTGATCTTAGCAGGACGACGGTGTAACCTGCTGGAATCATCGGAGTGGCGTGATGACCTTGTCGAACAGCGGTAGCTCCTGTTGCTTCTCGGTGACCTGGATTGCCCCGAGGAATCGGTAGAGCTGGACCTGGACCGTTGACGTCGCCTACTCCCAAGAGAACCTGAAGCATGGGAACTCACTACACTGTTAGGTGAAACACGAGTTCCATGATTTACCCGATTGCTGTTCCCACCAACCAACACTGGTTGATTAGTTGGTGGAATATGCACAACCTGAAGTGCAGGGTGTTGCACTACCTCTTCACCCTGCTGGACAGGTCTGACAGCCATCTGGTTACGGAGAGCTGCATTCACGACCCTGAGATCATCCACGTGTTGTCTCTCACGGTGCATAGCATCTCTGTTATCAGCGATAGCTGCTTCCAAGCATCCAGCTGTCCGACGAGAACTCTCCAGTTGCAGCTGCAAGGTTCTAATAAAGTTTATTACCTTGCCCAGATACTTGGACAATGCAGGGTGGCTCTTCTTGAGGCGTGAGACTTCACGTGGAATTGGAGGTTCCAGATTCCATGTCACCTCTTCGTCAGAACCGTCTTCTGCATCTTGACCAGATGTCCCTGCAGTAGGTTGTCCAAGAATCTCCTCTGCATTCTCAGCATAAGAATGCTCCTGGGCTGTTAAAAGGCTAGAGTCATCCATACTGTGTAAAAAAATGCACTGCAAGTTCTAGCATCAACAATGAAATAATAACTAGAACAAGCAAAATAAACAGTGAAATGATCACTAAAAATGCAACAAAACAGTGAGATTATCACTAAAAATGCAAAAAAAACAGTGAGAAGATCACTAAAAACAAAGTTCACCACTAGCAGACGATGTTCTCATACACAAACATGAGCTAGTATGAAAGTTCAAACAGCCTAGCAGACGAATTGTCCAATCCATGCTGTTTAGTCCAGTGCAGCTGAGAAATCCCGGCAGACGACGTGTAGGACCAGGTGCAAAACGAAAAATTTGCCCAGAAAACACTCAGAATATCTATGAGGAATCAGCACACTAAGTCACTCTGTCTTGGAAAGATCCAGTAGCAGACGACGCACGTAGCACCCAAGTAGAGTACGTGCAGGCACAAGTGCAAAGCGAAATGCTGCACTTTAAGTTATAACTGTAAATGTTTCTGTTGCTAATTACTCACTTGATTAATTTAGCACTTGGTTGATCAGTCCTGGCAGTAGCAGACGATTCCCTCGATGAAATTATCACTCCAGCAGACGATCTCGTTTCAAATTTGCACCCAAGTGCAATTCGAAACAGTACTAGCGGATGCAGACGACATGAAACACTCACTTTGAATTCAGCAGACGGCTGACGGCTTACGGCTCACGGCTGACGGCTTACAAGTCCTCGGCTGACGGCTTACGGCTCACGGCTGACGGCTTACAAGTCCTCGGCTGACGGCTTACGGCAGACGACGCACGGCTGGCATCCATTGCTGTTTTCAATGCAAGTTTGCATCCACCTGTTGCTTTTCCGAAATTCTTCTCACAAAAGCTATTTGCTTGAATTCTTCAGCTGGATTTTGGTTGAAAATCCTAGCTACAGTCCAGATCTTCGCACATGGAGTCTATTTCAACTCGGAATGTGCCTTTTCCGGACTAGAGGGCCGCAGTCCGAAGCAAGAAGATTTAGGAATTTACAAGCAATGTAAAACTCACCAGAATCTCTTGCTCCACGAGTTGGGCGCCAATTATGGGACTGTTCATCCTTGCTGGCATCTTCCTAGATGCCATAACCGAACTCCCATGTCCGAGAGTAGCCAAGAATATTGATATAGTCGACAAATGCTTGAAAACGCGATTTCCGAAGCAAAGTTAGAAAACACTGTAAGTTACTAAACTTGTTTATTTCCCTGACAACAGAGCAGCACGTCCAGTGCTCACCAATGTTAGCTCAAACTCTCTCTGTTTCCCAGATTTCCAGGCCCTTAAAAGCAATACTAAAACAAGGGGCCTATTCATTAGTGGGGGGTCATGGCAACAAGCTTTGCCTAAGACAATGGACCCTGTGTAAGTCCACAGTGACCCCAATCCCCCCTTCCCAATGTAAACAGGGGGAGAACGGTCTCAGATGCTATTTGTAGCATCTTCAGGCTTTCCTAAGCCTAGGAGACCCTGGAAACAGAGAAATGCAGCCAAAGTACAAAAATGACAAGAAAAACGATGACCAAGCTGTCTCATCCCCCCCCAAATTTTAAATGTCAAATTACAAATTCAAAATTTCAAAAACATGTCTTGGTAGGGATTCATACAGTCAGCTCTGCTTCAGGACATCGACAAATCTTCCTTCGTCTTTGGCTTCTGCTGGAACCCGATGTACTCCATCAGTAAGTCGTCATCTGGTTCCTCGTCTCCGTTGTTGTAGAAGTCAGGAGACATCACTTGGTCGTACCTCCGACCCAGAGCACGTGGCAATCCCTGCTCTACTAGGTAATGTGCGGCACGGCCCACCTTGTAAAATGTGGTCCGGCCTGCATTATTCCGCTCAGGATACTGTTGGTCTAGTTTCTCCAACTCCTGAAAGTGCAAAACGGTTAGTAATCTGCATAGGTATGCATGGACGTCCTGCTGTTCCACACACTGCTGGTCAACAAACTCGTGGATGAATTCCCAGAAGCACTCGACAATGTCGTCAGAGTACTTGTCCCGGATTTTCTTCATCTCACTGGTTAAATCTTCGAAGACCACAGCCTGGAACCTTTGTGGACGACGAACCGTTCTGCCACATCTGGTTTGGTCTGGCAGAGCATCACCAGATACGACGGCTGAGTCATCATCTTCCACCGTGGGAGTTTTACTCGGACCACATGTGTTGTCAGACTTCTCAGAAGAAGTTGCTGGTCGTGCTTTCTTCTTCCTTGTTCTGCACCTTCTTGATCCCAGCAGGATCATCTTGAGCCTTTCCACTGCTGTCCTCAGGAATTTCTGTAGGTTTCTGTAAAGGAACCGTCACCTGAGGGTCTTCAGCTGCCAACTCTGGGTTTTTCTTAGGCCTTCCCCGTCGGTTGACTTTTACAGTGGGTGGAACGGGCTGTTCCTCATCTCCTGAGCCCTGGCTAAAAGGGGTTAGATCCTTTACATTGTACGAACCAATGGACATCTTACGTGATGGGTCCCAAAGTTCATATGTTGCTGGACCAAGCACCTTGTGGACAAGATAGACTCCATCTCTTTTGGGAGCCAGCTTTGCAGAGTAAGCTTTGGGAGCACTACTCTGTGGATGTGTCTTCACCAACACCTTGTCATCCTCTTTGAACACGCTGTTCCGGCACTCAGCGTTGTGCCTTTCGCCTAAAACAATGGACCCTGTGTATGTCCACTGTGACCCCATTCGCTCCTTCCCAATGTAAACAGGGGGAGAACTGTCTCAGATGCTATTTGTAGCATCTTCAGGCTTTCCTAAGCCTAGGAGACCCTGGAAACAGAAATGCAGCCAAAGTACAAAAAATAACAAGAAAAACGATGACCAAGCTATCTCATCGCAGGTACTATTGAGGTAAGTGGTGTTAACGTATACCCTCTCATTGAACATTTTGTGATTAATTTCACCATTTTCGGCATGTGCAAACAATTTTCATTATAAAGTATTGTTGGTGTGTTAATAATTCTTATATCACTTGTCGGCAAACATTTTTGCAGAATTGTCGATGAGGGAGCATACGCTAACACCTCCTTAACTTAGGTTTGTGGTAATATCATTACCTACGATGGGTGCAGATCGGCAGTATTTTTCGCGGGATCGCTCGAAAAACTCCAGATATAACAACAGGAAGAAGAAGAAAACGGTTCGGCAGAAACTGAAACAAGACGCAACAGAAGGTGTATGCGGTAGAACGTCCTGAGCAATAGTTGCCGATCACAGACTGCGTTGTGTTCGAAGAACTTGATTGTACCGCTGCGGGTCGGTTCTGGGGGATGCCGCTGTCCCGAGGGGATGATAAAGACAAATCTTGCCGTTCTGATGATCGGATGCTCGCAGGCGTGGATCTTTCTGAAATTTATTCCGAAAGCAAAAAACTGTTAGCGGGCTTCGTATCGCTACGGTGGAAAACGACGTCGGGACAATTTTCACTTTCATTTTTCCAGACTGCCGAAGAAATAAACCTCGATGCTCCCGATGCTGTGGTTCTCCCTGTCTCCGGAGCACGCAACCTTTTCTTGCAAACTGAGTAACTTTCAGAAAGATTCAAGCATTGTGAGTGCGGACACGTGAATTATAATACGGTACTATAATATCCAGGGTAACTGGCAGAATCTTCCATTAATTTCCCTGACTTACACTTTTTGAAAAATTTCCAGAAGATTTACTACGAAGGCCCCATTTCAACTGCCATACGGCGAAATTTTTACAAACTCTAGCTCACGAAATGTTTGATGAATGTGAAATGTAAAATGAAAATTTATTAATAATTAGGGGAAACTGTTCAGAAATATTAATAACGATGGGAACACTAGTGCTTGAAAGCACTAAATTTTCACAAATAAAAATCCATTAAAAAATACCTAAAATTCGTTATTTCTGACAATGATTTTTCAACAAGTATTGCTACGGCATTCTTTACATTCCTTACATTTATTGCGTTTTCGCGGACGTTTATTTCACATTTTAAAAATTATCAATAATGACGAAAACTAGGCAATTTTTTTTGAAAAAATTAAAGATCCATGCAAAACTTTGCTAAGTATAATTTGATAAGTTATCCTCCTATTTATCATTTGGGAATGCCATAGCAATGCTTTTTAAAAAAAATTACCAGAAATAATGCATTTGAGGTATTTTTGATGGATTTTTTTTTTGAAAAACCAGATCACCAGATCATGCATTTTAATGGATTTTTCATATGAAATATTAGGCACTATTAAGCTTTTCTATTGCTTTTCTGATAGACATCCAGACCTTACATGAATTTAAGAATGCCATAGCACCACTTTTTAATAGAAAAAGAAACGAAATAACGGATTTTAGGTATTTTTGATGGATTTTTTGTTTTTGAAAATCAGATTGCCAGACCATACATGCAATGGATTTCTCATGCGAAATCTTAGGAAATATTAATGACGAAGAAAACGCCGTAGGCGAAATTTTCAGAAAAAATCGATCACGAATACAGCTTTTCTATTCCTTTCCTGATGGACATTCCCAGACATTATATGAATTTCTCTGACTTTTCCAGACCAAATCAATTTCCCCTGACTTTTCCACATTTTCTTGGTTTACCATAAAGCCAGTCACCCAGGTTGCAGGATACGGTTGCTTCTACGGCTCAAAATGCAGCCACGACAACACCCTAGTACATCCGTCACGTTGGAGCCGAGCATCCAACCCGATCCCAAGCACAATCCGGGTTCGATCCTAGCGTGTCCCAGCATCGTACCTACCGAAACTACCTTGCCGAGCAACCCGCTCAGAATGTTCTTTCGGATGAGCAACCTCCAGCCTATGACTTCATCAACCCCTCGACAGCGGTTTGGGGGCCTTGGTGCCACTACGGGTCCCAGTTGACGATGTACTCCTTGAGCTGTCCGGGCAGCGGCAGCTTGCCGACGCTCTGCGCCGACCGTCTCCTGACGGCTGCGTATATGCTCACCCTGGCGATCTGCTTGAGGCTGCGTGGCTGCGTGTACAGGTGTCGTAGGAGGGCGCTGAGGATGTTGCGCATGGGCACCAGCGAGGTCTGCGTGTAGAGGATCTTGAGGCAACCGTAGAGCTCACGGTGCTCCATGGCGTAATAGTAGAGCCAGATGAGACGCTCGAAGCGACGCTGGGCGTCCAGCAGCAGCTCCTCCTTCTGCAGCACCAGCTGCACGTAGAAGTAGAGCACCTGGAAGTGTTGAGAAAAAATAGGCCAACGTTAAAAAAACACGACAGGGTCCCTACCAAAATTTCCAACTCAATTTCCCTGACTTTCCCTAAACAAATCTCATGATTTGTCCGACTTATCAAATAAAAAAATATAACGTGTAAGTAAAATTGACTTTATTTTCCCACTTTGCCCATTAAAGTACATGTATGTGATATTGTTACTTTTTTTACACGAATTTTATCTCCCCGACTATCCCTGCCCACATTTTATTTCCTGCCTATACTTGACCACATTTTATTTCCCTGACTATCCCTGACCACATTTTATTTCCCTGACTATCCCTGACTTTCCCAGAATTTTTGGGCAAAATGTCCACATTTTCCTGTATTTCCCTGACCACATTTTATTTTCCTAACTTTCCCTGACCACATTTGATTTTCCTAACTTTCCCTGACCACATTTTATTTCCCTGAATTTCCCTGACCACATTTCATTTCCCTGACTATCAATGACTTTCCCTGACTACCACCTGACTTTCCCCGACCACATTTCATTTCCCTGACTCCCACCTGACTATCCCTGACATTCCTTGACCCGGACTATTCCTGACTTTCCCTGACCACATTTTACTTCACAAACTATCCCTGACTTTCCTTGACCACATTTTATTTCCCCGACTTTCCCTGACGGTATGAACCCTGCACAAATCTCACAAACAAAACAAACAAACCTGGTTGGATGGCTTCTTCAGGTAGACGGAGCTCTGCGAGTGGCATATCATGGGCTCGGTGGTGCAGATGTTGACGTTGGGGTTGGCTCCGTACTGCAGCAGCGTTCGTGTCAGCTCGTACACGTGGTCCAGGTCGGATGCCGATCGTGCGTTCTGCACCATGTCCATGAGCGAGAGCAGCGTGTGCGACGTTCGCTGCGAGAAGCGCACGTTTGGGTCCAGGCCGTGTTGCAGCAGCACCACCAGCAGCTGCTGGATGAAGGCGAACGCCTGCGCTTTCTCTTCGCGGCTCAGCGTTATGTACTCGCTGGCCGTGAACACCAGCACGTGCAGGGGCGTGAGGGTGCTGCGCGAGGAGCAGTTGGGATTGGCGCCGTGCTTGCACAGCAAGCGCACGCAGTTCAGGTAGAACACCTTCATGGTGTGCGTCAGGTAGTGCAGCGGGTTCTTGTTGATCAGCGGCACCAGGCACACCATGAGCGGCACGGAGCCGTCCCGACCTACCAGGTTGGGATTGCCGCCGTTCTGCAGCAGCATGTCCAGCAGGTCATAGCGAAACTCCCAGTCGCGCACGTGACGCAGGACGCAGGCCAGGGCGCTGTTGCTGGGACGGTTGATGCTGGGGCTGGCGCCGTTCTGGATCAGATAGCGCATGATGTGTAGCATGTCCCACTTGTTCCACGGTGGA
The DNA here is from genome assembly GCA_034687865.1 of Kryphioiulus occultus. Classification (NCBI taxonomy): domain Eukaryota; kingdom Metazoa; phylum Arthropoda; class Diplopoda; order Julida; family Julidae; genus Kryphioiulus; species Kryphioiulus occultus. Next base: position 11,753 of record JAQGAF010003488.1, read on the forward strand.
GGCTCGTGGTCGTAGCCGTAGCGAGCCTCCTCAAGGGCGTAGCGCACGATCAGCGCGTGAAGAGGCGTGTTGCCCAGGCTGTCGGACTCGTTAATCAGCTCCCTGTGAATGAAATCCAACGTTCGATTCAATTTCAACTCAATACCCTACTGACAGCGAAGATGTGCCGTGTGGCAGGGGGTTAATCCATCGACCCGGTTTAATCGACAAATGTTGTCGCAGTAGGGTGACATCAACATCGTTGTTGAAATGAATGTCCCGAACATTAATGCTATCTTTTGGAAGAGAAGGTTTCGCTGATGTTGGGATGTGCGACAGAACCTGTGTAAACTAATGTCAACGGGACTGGTGCTGAATGTTAATATTGGTTTAGAGGGGTTGTTAGTTTGGGCAGCTTAGGCAAGTTCTAGGGCACCACTGAGACTGGCACCAGACCATTGATTACACAGTATTTTTTTTTACAGCAGTATTATTAACAAACGTTGCGGAACCAATAAAACAAATGGGGAAATTAATGAATATCAGGTTATGGAAGATTACTAGAATTAACATCCAGACTGGTAGCTGACATTAGTCTACAGAGGTTATTACTTTAGACAGTATTTGCTCAGGAAGGTTCTACATAACACGGGTCCGCATCGGGCCTGACACTCTTTGTATTTGTTTAGAAAGGTTATTACTTTAGACAGCATTTACTTATGCCGGTTCTACTGCAACACGGGTCCCATTATGAGATCGGCACCCGAGGGCATTTGTTCATACAGTATTAGTTTAGACAGGTTCTACTGCAACACGGGAACCATGTTGGGACAGGCACATGATATTAGTTTACGGAGTAAATTTGATCAGACAGTAGTTGTTTGGATAAAAATTAGTTTAGACAAGTTCGACCAACAAAAGCTGAAGGAAAATTATTGAATGTTAGGACATGGAGGTTGGTTTATTAGATTTAACATGAATACCATGTTGGGACTGGCACATGATATTAGTTTATGGAGTTGCTTGAACAGAAATTAGTTTAGACAAGTTCTACCATATTAAAAACTTGTGTTAATTTACAAAAGAACTGGGACCAATAAAAACCGATACCAAATTATTGATTTAGGCGAAATGACTGGTTAGGCACAAATTATTCAATATCAGGTTTTCAAGGTTTACTAAATCTAACACGGGTGCAATGACGGGACCGGCAATTTAAATGGAGTTACCGAAATACCTGACTCTGAAATTACCTAAGGCCGTGGTCGAGAAGCATCTTGACCATGTGCAGCGTCTCGTCGGCCGACTTCTTGCCCAGCAGGAATACAACGTGCAACACGGTCATCTGCTGTGTTGCCGTCCTGACCCGGGCGTCGGCCCCGCACTGAATCAGCAACTCTAGGAACTTGATGTCGTGCAGCGCAGCCTGGTGGATGGGATAATACTCGTCGTAGCAGGCGTTGATCTCGAGCGAACGCTCCGAGACCAGGAACTTGACGCAGTTCCAGGCGCCACGCTCGCACGCCAGGTGGAGCAGCGGCTGCTTCTGCTGCCACGGCAGCCAGTTGTCCTCCCCTTGCTGCATCAGCAGTTCGAGGATCTCCACGTGGTCTCCGTCGATGGCGTAGTAGATGGCAGACTGCAGCTTATCGCTGGAACGATCGGCTACGGCTTCTACATTGGCACCTGAAAACCGGAAAAAGATAACGGATTGGTCAATGTTGCGTGACGAAATCATGGAGCAAATTTCAGAAATGATTAAATGTTGTTTAAACTCGGGGCTCCTGCAGCTTTCGTAACAGAAAATCACCTGACTTTCCAAGGTTTTAACGGTTAAAATTTATATTTTTTCTGTGACCTGTATTTTCTCTCTGACCTTTAGTTTCCCCACCTACCAAAATAAAACAAAAACCCACTTTCGGGTATTCATAATGTTTTTGATCAACGCAGCCTAGAGCATGATGATATAATTATTGGATTCAGTTTTATAATAAATGAATTAGTGCACGAATAAATCATTGATGGATTCATTTTTTAAATTTTGATTTTTAATTAGGAGCTGCAGATGCACGGAATTTATAGTAATTTTTCATATTTCGACACTGTCAATGTCCTGATGAAAATGCAAAAATATGACATACTTTATGCAAATGTCAGAAATGATGTATTTATTAAAAATTTCATTCCACGAAATTTCTTGACATCGCTTGATTTTCGTGTTGAATTTTCCTAAGTTTTTTTTAAGTGAATCCATTTTCACTGATTTTTCTAAGTTTGAAAACATTTCCCTGACCAACTTGACCACTGAAAATGTAAACTATGACATTCGCGTAAGAAATGCCACATTGCTTACTATACTGTACATAAGCAGGAGATTTTAGATTTAATTTTTTTTTTAAAAAATTCGCAATTTCATTATAAATTTCTTTCACGGCGTAAAATGTCTTAATGACACGTTGAACTTTCCTGACTTTTTCTAAGTGAATCCATATTCACTGATTTTTCCATGTTTTAAAACATTTCACTGACCAACTTCACTACTGAAAATGTAAAATATGACATACTTTAACGCTACTAATGCCACATTGCCTATTATGTGGTACATAAACAGGAGATTCTAGATTAGTATTTCAAAAATTGTCAATTTCGTTGTACATTTTTTTCACAAAATTTCTTGGAATCTCTCGACTTTTGGGTTTCAGGTCTTTTCAATTACGCCTACCCTGGCAATTCCAGGTTCTCCAGTCAGAAATTCCCCGACTTTCCCATGCATGTTCTGCAGGAGCCCTATTTACATAACAACTACAAAAAATGTACACAAAGTGAGTGAATTTTTGCTACAAAGTCAACCACACAACCCATGCTAGGATAGGGCACCGAGTGCGGTGCCATCACCAACCTCTCTGTTCGCAGCTCTGGTTGTGAGGTCCGGGCCAGCACATGCGTGCCTCGGTGTCAACCCTTGCTCCGTGCTTGAGCAGCATCTCCACGATCTCCTCGTAGCCCTTGAGGCACGCGATGTGCAGGGGCAGGCTGCACAGGCCTCGGTTGGTGTCACATCCCCTGGACACGACCCATCGCACGAACTCCGCATTGCAGTTGCCCACGACCACCTGCAGCAGGTTGTATCCCTTGCCGTTGGTCACCAACAGGATGTTGTCGCTCTTGGGGATCTGCACCAGCAGCACGTCCAAGCTGTGCGGCGACGTGTGTGGGTTGTTCTGCAGGGCCTCGAAGACGGACCTGAGGATGCGGCGCGTGTGGTCGGACACGCGGCTGGAGCTCCCGGCCGACAGGAGTCGAGATCCCGTCTGGAAGAAGCCGGACAGAAGGCTACCCATTGTCAGGGGTCACATGATACGGCAACGTACGCGCCTGAAAGAGAACGAGTGATTTTTAGTGAAACTGCTACACGCAATGAAACCACATAATGATCGAACGTTCCCATTATCAAATAAGTGACGTGGTTCAAAACGTCCACCAGAGGGCAGAGTGAAATCTAGCACTCTTAACCTAATTCGTACTATAGAGTACATGTACGTTTTTACATGCTACACTCAATGAAATTACGTAATGCTCGAATGTTCCCAAACATGGTTTCATTAACCTGATACGTACCATAGAGTACATGTACATTTATATATGTTTCATGCAATGAAATTAAGTAATAATCGAACGTTCCAGAACAGTCGGAACAGTCCCGCACAGTGTCCATTTGAGAACTGCAAGCGATAACAACTATCGAGAGAATTCAGAATGGTTAGTACTTTCAGTGAACTATTCGAAGGGTGTTCTCAGTTCAAGTCTTCGATAGTTTCATTTCCCATCATTTCGAAAAACCATGGAATTGAATAGTTACTAGACAGTTTGCAATGAAAGTGAAATCTCGACATCCACTTGAGGATCCGTATCCTATCAATGTTAGTGAGTTGATAGTGTATCGACACGATAAGCACAAAACTTTTGAAGGTTTGTTTTGAGAGCACTCTCGATGATTCGAAACAGGTTGGAATTGTGAGAGTTAATATTGAATTGAATAGTCTACTCGACAGTTGGAAATGAGAGTCAAGTCTTCACATTGACTCGCAGATCCTTATCCGACTAATGTTTGCGAGCCAACATAGTTTATCGACATAATGATCACAAAACTACTGAATTAAGTAGTCCACTTGATAGTCTGAAATAAGTGAAACCTCGACATCGACTCTCAGATTCGTGAACTCGCTAGTTTACTTCACAAAACCACGTGAAACCAACCTAGCACCCGGTGATCAATCAATGGACATTTTTGCTCTCAGCTCTCAAATGTATGCATGGACAGCAATTGCAAGCTCTCAACTGTATCCATGGACAGCAATTGCAAGCTCTCAAATATTTATGGAAACCAACTGCAAGCTCTCAAATGCATGCTGTTGAAATAAAAACCTGCCCCCGTGGTTTGCTTTCCCGCATGCTTCCCTTGCATCTTATGTTGCCCATGTTCAGGGCAGTGGTGCCCTCTAGTGGTGGCGTGGGTTAAGCTAATGCTTTTGTTCTACCACTCGCAGTTCGTTTTTTGCTAATGAAGTTGCTAGCTGTGGTCACTAAGTTAAACACATTTTTGTATGCTAATACATGTGCTGTGACTAGTGTGTAATTGGCGATCAGCAGTGTGATTGTTCAACTATAAAGCAGACAACTTCCAGACACTCTTTGTGAGTTATTTCATCTCAAAGAATATATTCATATTGACATTGGTGTTGATGCAACCACCAAAATATCAACACATGCTTTACATAAATTGCAAAGCTCTATAATGTATGCATGGACACAATATGCAAGCGCACAAATGTATTCATGGACACCAATTGCAAGCTCTCAAATAAACACAAATTGCAAGCTATCAAATGAACACAATGATGCAAGCCTAAACGAAACAACTGCACCTAGTTATCAGCACAGAGAGCACAAGCACGAGCCTCATCGCAATCTGCTCCAGTTAACAATCAATTAATCCGAATTAAGCGTTAAAGTGTCAGCCTGCCCAGGCACGGTTCAAGGGGGGTTAGAGGTGAAGGTTACCAAATTCAGGCAGGCAAAAATAACAGCTGTTAGTGCTAAGGAAATTAGTAACGCACGAAAATTGGTCGGCCTGCAACGGCAACTGCGTCACTACGTCCCGGAGCCAGCAATAACGCCAGAGACTTTTAATAATCTTAAAAATATTTACGTGAAACAGAACGGAAATCTAATGGAGCAGTATTCGGTTATCCGTTTGCAATGGCAAGGACTGTGCGATGGATGGGCTGGATGGGGAAAGCGACGTCCATCGATGGTGGTCCGATGGCGACGTGAGAAGCTCGAAAGATGCGGCCGTGCAACGCGACACAACCACGCGATTATTACGACTCTGTTATTTCATTAATTTCTGTTTGAAAAGGTCAAATGCGATCACCTGAGGTAGACTCCCGCCATCTTTTTTGCGCTTGCGCACAAACGCGTTCTAGAATTCGGTGACGAACTTGCGGAACGTCGGACGCTCGCTGAAGCGCTTTAGAGAAATTGCTCTCGGAATGCAGAGGTGGTTTCTGGAAATTGTGACGTCACGAAGACGAGGGACGTTCATGAAGTTTTGGTACCAAATATGAGTTATGAATACGAAATATGAATATGGATTTAACATGAGGATGTTCAAGTATTATGTCACCACGAAAT